>ML810591.1:22998-35149 GCA_009831015.1 Picea engelmannii | reverse complement strand
ATGGGTCCTCCAACCATTCTTCTAGGATAACTCAATCCGCAAAGCGTCTTCCCGTGAGGGCTTTCACCATAAGGGGACCACTTTCGAGTTCATCCATTTGTTTACCTTTGCATCGATTGGTTTCCACTTGGACATATAACATTATCATCAAGGGAATCATATCAATCAATCACTTGACATCAACCAATGACATCAATCAAACCAAACCATTTACATCAATGACATATGATCCAACAATCTCCCAAGTAATCAAACCATTGGCATCAATGACAACATGATCCAACAGGAAGACTTTGGTGAGGAGAGTGTAGAGGTCTGCTGTGGACATCAGGTCTTCCAACAGCCTAAGGAGGAAAAACTTAAATGCAAGATCCTCTTGAATTTGAATCTCAAAGAAACTGAAAGAAATTATAACAACACTATAATCAAACATTCATCATAATACAATCACAACAATCTATGTGAATCAGTCAATCATGAACTCTCTCAGTATTATAGGAAAATAAGATGGAGCAATAAAGATGACTTAGATTAACCAAGATGTCTCAATAATAAATACATAACCACAGAACCAATGTTCTTCATAAAAATATTACAATAGCAGGGATCCTAGCTCAACCATTCGACCTTAACACAATATCAAAACTATCTATAAATACCCATCAATGTTGCAACCACCAAGAGTGTGATCATACCACTTCCTTCAAATCTTTCAGTTGGTTCCTTCTTTGTCATATTGTGTAGGTTTTCTCATGTCAGACGCAAGCCAGGTGAAATTATGTGCTTTACAGGAAAAATTGCCCATAAGGAAACTTCAAATCATCAACGTGCCTTAATCGATGTGATTTGCAATGATTTCCATTTATGGGGTGAGACGAGGTCTCAAATTCCACCCCCAATCTTTAATAACTACCTTCATCGGGATCAAGATGAGGCATGACACCCATGAATGCTTCAGACGGTTCCCACAACTTCTGAGAGTCAATCTCGATGCCTCAAGGCTCTACAGATCTTCTTTCGTGACCAATACGAGTGCTGTAGGTGGCAGGCTGATAGCATATGCACTTTAGACAATTTCATAGCGCCATATCACTGTAGAATGTCTATGTGATGATGTGGTGAGAGAAAAATGTGTTAAGGCGAGGTGATTTGGAGTGGCAGTGGAACAAATTTAAGGGTGCTTGAGTTGTTCAGACCTCAATGTTTTCATTCTTCCTGTGGAAATCATGGGTAGAATGCCACATGATTTGCACCATAATGCTCCTGAGGGTAAATCTCAGTCATTGCTTGATTCCTATGAAGCAGGTGGAAAATTCATGTGTTAATAATATCATTGTGCGGATGAACCGAATTTTGGAAGGAAGTCAGAGTACAGATGCACCAATAGGTTTGAAGTGTAGCACTTAGACAATGTGGAGGATCTCCTTGATGAAGATCGGATGATGGAAGTAGTAGTGAGGTGAGGATGGACACTTGCCTCAGTATATGGATTTGGATGGAGTGATGAATATGTGAACATAAAAGACTAATTTTAGGCATGGAGATGCACATTTCAAGAACTAGATGCGACGGTTGGATAAACTACCCAACTAGTGCAGGACTTGAGGCTAGCATTATGCATAGACATGATAGAGTTTTGTTGAAGTATGGGCATAGAAACAAGTTCACATAAGTTCAACAATTATACATTTTTGACAGTTTGGTTGAGGTTGCAGTAGCAGTTGAGGCGATAGCAAAAAAAAAATGGAGAGTGATTATTGTAGTAGGCAGTGGCAGCTTAGACATTGCAGATAGAGTTGGGGAGGAGACATATTTCCATCATAACAAATAGTTTGGTCACAACAACTTTATATAGAGGGAAGTGTGGATGGTTGCATAGGTTGTAGATGATTGTTGTGCGAGTTGGAAACTTGGGGTTTCCACTTTGACAGAATCTTGGGGTTTCTAGTTGGCATGAAACTTGGGGTTTCCATCCGACTTAGTTGTAGAAAGGAACAAGTTCGGGCAAAGACTCGGAGAACACATATTTTGTGGATGTTGTTGAGGATGAAAATGAGCTTAGGTGGGGGAGGATGTAAGGCTCGTGAACCCAATCTCAGGCACACACCTTTCCACCACATACTGAAATAGAGGAAATCGGGTAGGAAATATGCTTGGTGTGAATGAGAAGACATAAGTCTTAATATAGAGGAGAGTTGGGTTCCTTGGGCATGAAAAATTCCAAGGGGTGAATCCACCCAAGGTGCCTTATGATATAAGTCAAACAACAAATGGTTTGATGAAGGGTTGATGGCATGACTCAGGTGCTCCACCAATAAAGTAAAATCAACTAAGGCATGGGGGGTGCACTTAGGTAAGTCAACTTGACTCACTTAAGGGGTGTGCGCACCCAAGATGAAAATTTGGTTAGACAAATCAGTGGTTCATTTAGGAAACACAATGAAGCGGTTGGTGGGTTTGGCTAGGCAAGCCACTCAAACGCGCCCACATGAGGAGAAGGCAGAACCTTGATAATGGGTGCGACTTGGTGAACTAACAGGTCGAATCACCCATGGGAAAAGAGATGCAAAAGATGGGTGCCTATAAAGGCACAAGGGTGCACAACCAAGAAGGTAGCTAGGAAGTGATGGAAATATCGTGTTGGCATTAATGTCAAAATGAAGACAAGAAGTACCATAGTGGATTATGACATGGAATTGCAGTAAAATCTACATGAATACTAAGTTATAGGACACAATGGACTACTATAATACAGGGGATCACCTGGTCGAGTGGTTTGAAAGAATGAAAGAATGAAAATAAAATAATGAGACAACTTCAATTACTACACTAGTCGAGTAGATTTTTCATGGTGACTGTATATTCTGTTGAGACAGGATCATGATGAACATAATGAATACTGGTGAGTCTCCCTCTTGAATACTTTCTCGTGCACTATCATTTCGAAGTGTAGTTAAAGGGAAATTTGTTGATGCAACATCAAGAACCCTTGAGTATGCCAGATCAACATTGTAGTGGATATTTCGTAGCAAGCTTTGGTCATGATTTTTGCAAGGCCGAAGTTGGATGACCCTTCAAACCCAAAAATTTCCAGCAACCACCAATGGTTAGAACCACTCAGGTAGTCAATTGTTGAATAAATTATCATTGATTTCAAAGGTTAGTAAGTAATAAAATATATGTCAAAGGCTCATAAGTGATCAAATATATGTCAAAGGCTAGTAAAGGATTAAATATAAATGTGACATTGGTATCACTTTAATAAATACAAAAGTGGAAACAAAGTTTACGTCAAAGTGGAAATGAAAGTGGACTAAATATAAATATGACTTTAATAAATAACAAAATTTTAAAAGTTAGGTGGAAGTGGAGTTTACGTAAAAGAGGAGTAAATATGAAAGTGGAATATAGGAAAAGGTAAAAGTGAAATTGGATTAAAGAAAAAGGTAAAAGTGAAAGTGGAGTTAAAGAAAAAAGGAAAAAATGAAAGAGCACATGGTATTTGAAAACCATGGTGCTATTTAGCTATGCTAAGGTACAAAGTGAATTAAATCATGATAGTCAAAATCTATTGACCCAATTGAAAACGTGACTAAATGTTCTAAAAGGCACAATGGTTCATTGACATTGTATTAATTAAATAGTATGATTAATATCTTATATTGAAAAGGAACATACTTATAATGAAGAGATACATTCATATATTGAAGAGGTGCAGTTGTTTAGTTGTACATGACCATTGGAAGACTATGTAAATGGAAATAATTTTTGAAAGAGGGGGTGTCTTTGTGCTTGAAATCTGAAGATCAATAACAAAGTCATTGGCCAAGAAAGTAAATGAATATATGCAGCATAATCCAAATAAGATTATGAAGATTTAAGAACTTATCATAAACAGGGAGGTTGGGTGATACTATGGAAGGTTGGAGGCTGCAAAGGAGGTTGTATCCTCCTTCCAATTGAAGTTGGTAAACCAAGGTGTTGAAACATATTTTCATTTATAGATGAATAAACTAGGGAGTTGGTGCTTCCCTCTAGTTGGTGCTGATAAAATATAGGGGGTTGCAACCTCCTTCTAGTTGCTACTAGTAAAATAGGGAATTGGTGTTTCCTTTCAGTTAGAGCTCATAAATTAAATGTAATATTTATTGAAAATAAGAAGAACATTTTTGAAGTTGGATTTTCCACATTTAAATTCTGTGTATAATTCTGTGTTTAAATTGTTGAAAAAGGATAATACTAATTCACCTGCCCCCAACCCCCCCTCCTCGGTATTAAACAATATTCTAACAATTGGTATTAGAGAGGGTTCCTTCATCACAATCTAATCACTAGAAGGAATATTCTAAGAAACCACAATGGATCAACAAGAAGGGATGTCCTCAAACATAGCTCCACTATTCAATGGAGATAACTATGCATTATGAAGTATAATAATGAGAAGTTACCTAATGACATTGGGATGTGATGTGTAGATATTTGTGATAAATGGTTATGATGTACCATAAACTACTCCTTCAGACACAACTATAAAGAAACTCTGCAATGATAATTCAAGAGTTGTAAATGCAATTTTGGGTGGATTAGAAAATAATGTATTTGTCGAAGTCATACATTGTAAATTAGAATTTTTTTTTGGACCAAACTACAAATCATCTATGAAGGAGATGCAAAAGTATATAAATCAAATCTTCAAATGTACAGAGGACATTTTGAAAGCTTGAAGATGAAAGAAGAAGAAAACATTGCATAATATCTTCTAAGAGTAGATGAAATTATCAACAAAATCAGAGAAATAGGAGAAGAATTAGTTGAAAAAATAGTATCCAAAAGGTACTAAGATCACTCCCAATGAGATATGATCCCAAAATATTTATCTTGGAAGATTGAGAGAATATTGACAAATTCACAATGGATGAACTGCATGGGATTATCATAGCCTATGAAATGAGAATAGGACAAAAAGTTGAAACAACCTTCAAAGTCTCAAAAGGAACTAAAAACCATGAACATGTATCGAATGAAAGAAACTCAGAAAAATCTGATGAGGAAGAAGCAAATTTCATTAAGAAACTTAAGAAAGGATCTGGCAAATACAAAGGGAGGTTACCTTTCAAATGCTTCAACTATGGAAAAATTGGACACTTTTCTTCCAAATGTCCTTATCCCAAGAAAATAGATAGTGATGATGAAGAAGATTACAATAAGAAAGAACATAAAAAGAGTAAATCCTAATACACAAAAAAAATTCTATAAGAAAAATAAAAACTTTTATTCTAAAGAAGATAGTAGCTCATCTGACATGAGTGAAGATGACAATACAAAGGTTCTATTTATGGGACTAGAAACTCAAACTGACACTACTAAAGATAATAATTATGAAAATGAAGAAATTCCAAAAGTTGAAGGAGAAGTTGATCTTGAAGGAGAACTCATTAGTGCCCTTGAAGAACTAAGAAGATATAGAAGGAAGAAAAAATCATTAAAAGAACAATTGTTAGATTATAAAGAAGCACAAAAATCAAGAGAAGAAGAAGCTTCAAAAAGCATCAAGAAAACAGAGAAAATCATTGTTGATTTAAAAACTCAACTACAAGAAGCTAAAAGAATTGAAGAAATCTTAAGTAAATGACTTAATGACAAGGAACAAAACTGTGAAAAATTAGAGGTTGAAATAGTTCTTCTAAGAAGGAAACTTGAAAAAAGAACTAACCTTTCAAAGCTTGGAAGTAGTTCAAAAATCTTGGATGGCATCCTTAACAGTCAAATACCATTAAGTAATAAGGCTGGACTGGGTTATGATCACAAAGAAACTACTAAAGGCTTAAAATCTGAAATACAGAAAAGTGATAAAAATCCAAAGACTTATGCAACTGCCCTTCAGAGCTCCTTCAAAAGAGAAAAAAACGAGATCAAAAATGATTCTACTCAACAAAGATCTGCGCTCTCCAAAAATAAATTAGTACAGAAGAAATACTAGTCCAAGAAGAACTCCTCCAAAAAAGGTATTAACCACTCTTTCTTGGCTACTGTTTTTCTTGTCATAATTTTGGGCATAAAGCATTAGACTATAAAGCTTATAAAAAGAACTATCATAAAAGTGTTCAAGAATATGGCCATAGGAACAACAATTTTAGTAGCAATCAAAGGAGTAGAAACTATAATTCATTTTCTCCACTACTAGATTACAACATCGAATGCTACAAATGTAACAATTATGGTGATAAATCTAGTAATTGCAAATTATTAGAATCTACCATGAAGACAAATACTTCAAATTTTATAAAAGAAAAACATAAGAAGATATGGAAAGAAAAACAAAAGGAAACATAATGTAAGGTAGCATTGTATGCCAAAGATAAAATAATTCAATGGTATTTCGACAATGGGTGTTCAAAACATATGACATGAAATCAAAAAAAATTCCTCAACCTAAAAAAGGAGAAGAAAAGAAAGGTTACATTTGGAGATGATGTCTCTACCAAAATACTTGGTAAGGGGACAATCAGTCTAGGAAATGACAAAACTAAAGCAGAAAATTCCCTATTAGTTGAAAATTTGAAACTTAATCTCCTTAGTGTGAGCCAAACATGTGATCAAGGACACATTCTCATTTTTTACTCTAAAAAATGTGAGATTAGAAAAGAAGACTCTGGAAAATTAGTATCTACTGCAACAAGGACACCAAGAAATGTTTGTATATTAAATATATAAAAAAGAAGAAAAATGTTGCATGAGTCAAATAGATGAAAATTGGATATGGCATAGAAGAATGGGACACAAAATTTTGATAATCTGGTAAAGTAAGTAACAAGGAAGTTGCGAGAGGTATGCTTAAAATTATAAAACCTTCAAACCCTATTTGTAAGCACTGCCAACATGGGAAGCATGCAAAAGTAAGATTCAAGACGAAAGAGTATTCTACCTCAAAACCATTAGAACTTGTTAATACTAACCTATGTGGGCCAACCAGAACAAAGAGTATACAAGGATAATATTATTTTATTTTATTCATTGATGACTATACTAGAATGGCTTGGGCGTGTTTTCTTATTGAAAATTCAAAATATTTTGAAAAATTTAAAACTTTCAAAGCACTAGCTGAAACTGATACTGATCTCAAAATCAAGTGTCTCGGGTCAGACAATGGAGGGAAATTTACTTCCAACAAATTCAATGAGTTTTGTGAAACTCATGGAATCAAAATAGGCTTTTCTTCTCCAAGGACTCCTCAACAAAATGAAGTTGTTGAAAGGAAAAATAAAATTGTTCAAGAAGCAGCCGAAACTATGCTAAATGAAGCCAAGCTACCAGATATATATTGGAGAGAAGAAATGTATATATTTGTATACAAAATTAATAGAGGACAACTCAGAGTTAACTATGACAAAACACCATATGAGTTATGGTATGGCAGAACAACATTAATTAAGAACTTCAAATTTTGTGGGAGAAAATGTTACATAAAGAGAGATGATGATAACCTAGAAAAATGTGATTCCAGAACCGATGAAGGCATATTTATTGGTTACTCATCCACCAAAAAGGCCTAGATATGTTATAATCTAAGGCTACACAAGATTTTGGAAAGTGCAAATGTAAAAGTGGATGATCTAAGAACAAAAGAGATCAAATCTCAAGTTAATCCTCAAATTAATGAAATAATAAGAGATGATGAAAATGAAGAAAGTATAGATATACAAGAGGAAGGATCACAATGTGAAGAAGAAAAGGAAGAAGAAGAATCATAAGAAAACGTAGAAGAAGAATCACCAAGACAAGATACAAAAGAACCATCAAGGAGAGTACAAAGAAATCATCCATAAAGTCTAACCCTTGGTAATAAAAGTATTGGAGTTGAAACAAGAAGAAAACTAATGTACAAATAAGAAGAATCCTTGTTATCCTTAATAGAACCCAAAACATTTGTAGAGGCTAGTAAAGATGAAGACTGGATTAAAGCCATGAATGAAGGGTTGGATCAAATAGAGAAAAACCGGATACAGGAACTTGTCCCAAGACCAAAAAATAGAAATGTGGTAGGGACCAAGTGGATTTTTAAAAATAAATTTAATGAATATGGTCAAGTTATAAGAAATAAAACAAGATTAGTGTGCAAAGGGTATGCACAAGTAGAAAGGATTGACTTTGAAGAAACCTTTGCTCTAGTTGCAAGAATGGAATCCATTAGATTATTTATAGCATACTCGTGATTTGATAATTTTAAAGTTTACATTTTTGAATGGAGACTTAAAAGAAGAAGTCTACATGGAGTAGTTAGAAGGATTTAAAAAACCAGGAAAATAAGAACAAGTGTATAGATTGCAGAAGGCACTCTATAGCCTTAAACACACACCCAGAGCATTGTATGCAATACTGGATAAGTACATGTTGCTACAAGGATTCAAAAGAGGCATGTCTAACAACAATATCTATATTAGAATTGAAAAAGACAATTTTTTAGTCACAGTGGTCTATGTGGACGACATCATATTTGGCTACAACAATGATGAATCAAGTCATAAATTTGCTCAAGAAATGTCAGAAGAGTTTGAAATGTCTATGTTTGGAGAGATAATTTTCTTACTTGGATTTCAAATCACTCAGTCACTGAAAGGAATGTTTATTACTTAGTACAAATACCTGAAAGAGATACTTAAAAAGTTTGGAATGGCTAAAAGTGCACCTGTTAGCACTCCAATGACAACCAGTTGTAAACTCAGCAAGGAAGATGAGTCACCTTCTGTAGATTCAACTCTTTATAGATCAATATTTGGGAGCCTACTATATTTGATTGCATCTAGACCTGATATCATGTAGGAAGTAGGAATGGTGGAAAGATTTCAATCATCTCCCAAGGAATCACATATGATGGTTGTCAAGAGAATATTTAGATATCTTAAGGGCACATCCGACTTTTTCTTATGGTATCCAAGGAATAAAGGATTTGAACTAATTTTCTACATAGATGTTGATTGGGCTGGTAGTGTGGATGGAAAAAAGAGCACTAGTGGAAATTCATTTTTCTTAGGGGAATGTCTAATCTCATGGTCAAGTAGAAAATAGTCATCAATTTCACTATCTACATCAGAGGCTGAATATATTGCATCTATTGAATTTTGCACTAAAATATTATGGATGATACAAACATCGAAGGATATTAAAATTAAATGTAATCAATTGACACCTATTTATTATGACAATACAAGTTCCATCGACATCTCCAAGAATCCAATCATGCATGCAAAGACCAAACATATACCCATCATGTATCATTTCTCAAGAGAGAAAGTTAATGAAAAAAATGTTAGATTGGAGTATGTTGGTTCAAAGGAGAAAATAGCATACACATTCACTAAACCCCTGCCTAAATAAGCATGTGAAAATCTAAGGAAAAAGATGGGACTAATATCCCTACAATAAAAAAAAGGTCATGATGACAGGGGAAGTTGTAAAAAATAGAGGATGGAAACAGGTTCACTAAAAAAAATTAATAAATTAAAAAAATAAATTGTTGTTGACAGGGGGAGAAAGAAGAAAAATGACAAGTACTGTCACTCAAAACAAAAGAAGGTTCGACAATATGAAATTGGTGATGAATCTAATTCTGGTAACAGAGGCCTTGACATTGATGTCAAAGGAGGAGAAAATAATAGTAAAACAATTACTCATTGTTAGGGGAGCATTTCGTTTTACGATGTGTTGCCATCAATGCCAAAGGGGGAGATTGATGGAAACATCGTGTTGGAATTGATCTCAACATGAATAAAAGAAGTACCATAGTGGAGTATTACATGGAACTATAGTAAAAGATACAAGAATTGTTCAACCCTAAATAATGGCTCATTACCCCTTAATTGGGGCATATTACATTAGTAATGTTATTTTATTTATTTCGGCTTTAGTCCATTAGTTGTAATTATACCTCCTAGTCTCCTATATATACCAAGGAGACATTTTCATTTGGAATCATCTTGTAATTGTACATTTATGTGGGCATAAGGAGGTTGCCCCCTCGAAGAGGCTTATTATCTGAATTTCTCTCTTTTTCAAGGCGTTGAGTACTTATTTCTGATGTTTTTCTATGCTATATTGATATGTGGTTCTTAACATATGGTATCAGAGCTCAAGGTCTTGGAGTTTCACTGCTACATCTGAGACACCTTGGAATTTTCGCTATAACTTTTTTTCTACAATGCTTTAGAAGGACAAATTGGAGGATATTTAGTAAACGGATCAAGGTACGTTGGGTTAAAATTTCAGCTCCTGAGGCCTTATACTTTCGGAGATACAACCTGTGCAAGACAGGGTTCTGGAATCATCCTGAACTGAGTCATTGCCGAATTTTCTCTATAATTTTTTTATGTAATGTTTCAGACCATGAACTCTAGAGGATATTCACAGAAATTAGTAAGGTATCTATAGTAAAACGTTCAGCTTTTGGGTCATCTTACATTTGTAGATACACCCTGTGGAAGATAGGGTATCTGACTAGTCCTATTTACTAGTCTCAAGAAGGTGTTCCAGGTAAAACAATCATAACTTCTTCCTAGAGTATCCAAATTGAGTGAGACTAGTTGCATTGGATAGTGGATAGTTTGTAGTATTTTTGGTATGAGTTTCATAATTTATATCAATTATTTTGTGCAGGGCACACTATACAAGTGATATCTCCTAGAAAGGCCAAAAATCAACAAGTTGTGGGGAAGTTACCGTAAATTCCACTTGGCACATCCAATTTTGATCAGACTTGTGGCATTGCAGAGAAGAAATATCGGATAACTACAAAAAATAAAGTTTCATACCCAGAAGGGCCGAAACTTTGGAGATACAATAGAGGAAAGATTGTCTAGCAGAACCACCTCAAAATCAAGGTTCAAAAGTGATACTTGACCAACATGCCACCCAAAAAGGGAACTTCTACACCAAATAAGCCTCCAGAAAATCCTACATGGACTCTTGATGAATGTGAATAAATGCGTAGGGACATAAATGGTTTACAAAAGAACACAGTAATAAAAGATGAACTACAAGAGATGATGGAGGGTTTAAAAGGGGAGATCATGGAAGGATTGAAAAACTTCCTAATAGAGAGGACACTTGAAAGTGAAAATGTATCCCATGAAATTCATAATGAGGACACAAGGAAGGTGAATCAAGAATGGAGAAACTCAAACTTTGGGTTGAAGACCGACCACATTCCTAAGATCGATATGAGGAAGTTTGATGGCAAGGACCCAATCACATGGATACTTCAGATGGAGCAATTCTTTGATCTACATAATGTGCCACATACACAAAAGGTACAAATTGCTTCTTTATATTTAGAACCCAATCAATTTGTATGGTATAGATGGATTTGTTATCGCAAATCACTCGTCACTTGGACAATTTTCATGGAAGAAATGATAGGACACTATGAGGATACAAGGAGCAATACCTTCTTTAGCCAATTGATAAATCTCAAGCAAAAGGATTCAGTTACAAAGCACATTGAGAACTTCCAAAGATTGAATATAAAGGTAACATATATTCTAGATGAGCACTTGATTGATGTATTCATAGGAACTTTAAAGGATAACATTCAACATGAGGTTTGCCTTTGGGAACCCAAATCACTGGAGAATGCACTTAGGGTGGTAAGAAATGTTGAAAGTAAAAATATGGCTATGGCTACTAGAAGGACCAATCCTAACAACTATAGAGAGAATACTTCTCCTTCTTCTAAAACACCTCAACCTACAAGGTTGACACCTCAACAATTGGAAGAAAGAAAAGCAAAAGGTTTATGATTTAATTGTGACATCAAATACAGTAAGGGACATAAGTGTGGTGAGAAGAAATTATTCTACATAGATTGTGAAGAGGAAGAAGAACAAGAACAAGAACAAGAACCATCTCAAGATTAAAACATAGAAGCAATTTCTTCTAAAGAGTTGACTCCCACGATATCGTGTAATGAATTGGCTATAATTAACACTCCTCAAACCCTCAAGATCAAAGGATATATCAAAAATAAAAAGGTAATAGTCTTAATTGATTCTGGCAGTACTCATAATTTCATTCACTATAAATTAGCCAAAGCTCTCAATTGCTTTGTATATCCAGCGCCAGAGTTTCAAGTAATGATTGCAGATGGAGGAACTATCAA
>ML810590.1:83967-104155 GCA_009831015.1 Picea engelmannii | reverse complement strand
AATATTTACAAGGCACTCAATGATGATCACAATAATGCAGGGAAATGAGCAATGGCACATTCAACATCAGTCACATATATGAGAAACACAGAGACAGATATTTCCCAAGGAAACCCATACAGGGTAAAACTCTCTTATTCTTTATATGATAAGTATTATTTACATTATTTACATTATCATACATTTGAGCACCAACTCATTGTGAGGCTATAACCTCTGTTTTGCAAGCTGCAACTTGCTGAGAGCACCAACTCTCTGTTTTTCTCTAGCACCCACTAGAAGGAAGCACCAACTCCTTGGTTTCTCTAGCTCCAACTAGAAAGGAGCACCAACTCCCTGGTTTCTCTAGCACCAACTAGAAGGAAGCACCAAATCCCTGTGTTCAAGCCCCCACTTGAACCTCTGAGGACACTAGTCCTCCCTAGCACCTCCCAACCACCCTTGATTATTAATATGAAATATTGAAACCTATTATAGTGATATAGTGTTCAATAACAACTTACCAGTCTCATCACTGTTCTGCAATATTTTTCTACTCAGACTTCCTCACTGTCTTCCAGCATGCATCCGCTGCCCATTCTGTTCTTCTGCTTTTATGCTCTGTGCGCCATGTCCGTTGCACAGTTCTTCTTCTGTTATTTTCAGTTGTTGCACTCTGATCCTTCTTCATGCATGAGTCACCTTCAACAACATCCACAACAATCCCAACAACAACAACAACCACATCTCATCTATGTACTGTGTATATATAGCTTTTGTGCACCTTCTGCAAGCAATGCGTGCAATACTTCTGCATACTCACACCATGCCGATATCCTCCACAACTCGAGTGCTCTGTCTGATCATCATCATGACTCTTTAGCTTCTCTAGCCGTTTTTCCACTCGTTCAGCATCACTGTATGTTATGCTAAGATTCCTCAGCCTCTCTGGCAATTGAGACTCTTCATCTTCTCTGTGACAGTCGATCTCACCTTCTCTGTTCCAGTTACAAGCTTCAATGCTCATCCAGCTGTCAATAGCCTCCACGAGCATCTTCATCCCTCTTGAAGATTCCCAGAGACTCTTCATCTCCTCTGTCAATCACCTCGAAGTGTCTTCGAGTCCTCTGGCAGAAACCATCAGTGGTTTCTGGCAGTTACAATGTGACGTGCAATAGTAGCCCTCCGATTATACTCATATTCACCTGCATCATTGGATTAAATCTAATGGGTTCTTGTGTTATTTACCGGTTTCTCACTTCCGCAATTCGGAGATTCTGCGATGAGACATCTTGAGTCTCCATGTCACGAGTTCCGAAACTCTGAAACGAAGCTTTTCTACGCTAGCTCCTTCCTCTATATGACCATGGCCATGACCAAGCGCTTATGCAAAAAGTGTTTTTCGTGAATTCACATTTCGTGAATCTGGAGGTGAGGCATCTCGACTCTCCAAGTCGCAATCCCTGAAACCCCAAAATGGAGCTTATCTAAACTGACTCCTTCCCTTCTTGTGACCACCGGCGGTGACCATAGGCTGTGCCAAAAAGGAGCTTTATATTTCGCAAGTTTATAAATTTCATTGAGTCTGATCGACGGTTGAAATCTCCATAGATTCAATGGTCCAGATCTTATCGCGATCTCTCATCTCACGAGTTTCCACACCATGCTCCGTTGACTCCAAGTCAATGACCTGTCCTATGATTCGACGGTCTAGATCTGATCTTAATTCAATGGCTCAGATCATATCGCGATTTCGCATCTCGTGAGTTCGGTGGTTATGTTTCTTGCCTCTCCAAGTCGCAATAGGCGAAGCTTCGAGATGGAGCCAGATCAACGGTTCTGATCACACCTTGATCTGACGGCTACGATTAAATTGCGATTTCGCATCTCACAAGTTCGGTGGTTATGTTTCTTGCCTCTCCAAGTCGCGAGTCGCGAAACTCCGAGATGAAACTGGATCAACAGTCCAGAACAAAACTTTGATCTGACGGCTGCGATTAAATCGCAATTTCGCATATCGCGATTTTGATAGTTATGTTTCTTGCCTCTCCATGTCGTGAGTCGCGAAACTTTGAGATGAAGCTGGATCAACGGTCCAGAACAAAACTTTGATCTGACGACTGCGATTAAATCGCGATTTCGCATATCGTGATTTTGATAGTTATGTTTCTTTCCTCTCCATGTTGCGAGTCGTGAACCTCCGAGATGAAGCTGGATCAACGATCCAGAACAAAACTTTGATCTGACGGCTGTGATTAAATCGCGATTTCGCATATCGCAATTTTGATAGTTATGTTTCTGCACTTTCCATGTCGCGAGTTACGAAACTCCGAAGTGGAGTCGGATCCAACGATCAGAAATGCTGCTTCTCCTGAGCTTATTTTTTTCCGCTTACTCTGATCTTGCCATCGATGATCTTTGTCATCGCTGATCTTTTCCATCGCTGATCTTGCCATCAATGACAAGCTTACTCCCAACTGTAAACCTTCCAACAACAAACTCTTTCATCTTGGATAGAAGCTTTACAAAAATGTCTGCTTGTCTGCTCATCTGTGGAGATATGTATTGGAGAATCATTTTCTCCTTTCTGGACTTCATCATGGATAATGTAATGCTTGATTTCAAATGTACTTTGGTATGGAACACTGTGAAGGCTTCATGTAGATCTGAACAATAGAGTATATCATAGTTGGAAAACTTGGAACATATCTATGTGGCACTTCCTCTGTCATCATGAGATCTGATCTACTGAGTAGTCATCTTGATGTTATAGGAAATCTTCACCACGCTTCTGCTGTGCACTGGAGATTCTCCACCAAGTTATCTTCTTCTATCTGCATACAGGAGTCTCTTTCTGGTATGCCTCAAAGTCTTGAGATTTCTCTTCATACGCTCTTTATTCAATTTCTCTGGATAACATTCTTTGTATTCATTTGATGTAGAACTCCAACTCATGGATGTTGCGGATGATATAATGACTCATGTAGAGATAAGTCTGGTTTACTGGAACAAGTAATCATCATAGTCTTCTCCCTCCATCTGGGAGAACCTCTAGTTCTAGGTCTTGTAATTCTTTCATTCATAAGTCTTCCATACACTCGTTCTTTATCACAACTTTCAGTTCTTCTGCTTGATTGCTTTTAGTGAGTTCATATCAGGGTGGTAATCTTTTGATTCTTGATACAATGACTGGTTGTTTTTGGTTTCTCTTTCTTTCTTGGAATCCTTATGTTATTCTTCATGTTTTTCTTAGTTCTTGGGTTCGTGGAGTTTCTTATAGATTCCATGCTCTGGAGATTCCACTCCTTCCTTTCATCATAGGATCACGGATTTGGATGGACAACCAGGAATACTTTAAGGCTTCTCTTCGAAGAAGTCTTCTTCTGCGGTTGAACTGAACACGTACGGTCTTTCATGATTGCTACCATAGATATATATATTTCATCATCTTCAATGAATCATAGGATTAGCTCCCTCCTAATCCTTGCTTCATGTATAAGTGCATATAATCGGCTCCCTCCGTCTAACAGAGTCCATTCTTCCATCTCCATCCTCACTGTCTTCTGCAATATATAATTGGCTCTCTTGTCTAATAGAGTCCATGCTTCTGCTTGTTGTCTTCTACAAAAACGTCGTAAGTCTTTTTCCTGACTTCTTTCTGTCTTTGCTTCTTCTAAGTCTCTTCATGATTGATTCAGATTATCTTTTAATGGCTTCCACATGATTTGTATTTCATTCTTTCATGTGTATTATCTAATGATATATATTTTCATCTTGTTTGTTCTTCCATAGATATAGTTCTTCGAGGAACACATTATATTCCAAGAGATAGATATACAAGATATGTACAAAGATGATACAAACAAGATATGTACAAGAAATAAGAAGAGTGTTGTTACCTTTTAGAGGAAGAAGTTTCTTCCATCCTGCTTAGTCTTCTTTGTAGGTTCCATTTCTTCGGAAATTGATGCTTCATGTTTCTCCTTCCTTTTCTTTAGTTCGGGACAATGATTCTTGTAGTGACCATACTTTTGACATTTGAAGCATTGTACTTCTGAAATGTCTTTCTCTTGATTTAGCTTCCTCCTTGAGCCAAACTTCCTTTTGTTCCTAAAGTTCTTGAATCTTGCTGTGAAGGCTTCATCATCGTACTTCCTTTGGGGTTTCTCTTTTGCATTGATCCTTGATTCTTTTTGAGCACATCAAGTCCAAAGTTCTTCAAATGTCAGATACTCCTTCCTTGTGTTCATGCTTGCAGCAAATTCATCCCACATCTTGGGAAGACCATTGAGTACTATGTTCACCAATTCCTTCTCTGAGGTGATCTCTTCAATAGCTTGTAGTTGATCTCTTAACTGGGAGATCCTTACAAAGTATGATGTTATGATGTCATCATCATTCATCTTCATGTCATGGAGCTCATTCTTCAAACTCATAACTTGTCCAATGTTTCTGACTGAGAAGAGATTTGTTAGGGCATCGTACATCTTCTTTGATGAGTCAAGATGGGAGATGTAGGGTATCAAGTGGTCTTTTATGGAATCCATTATGATACTCATGGCATTGATGTCAACATCTCTGAACTTCTCCATAGCTGCAACGTTCTGCAGTTCCTTCTCTTTTCCTTCTTCAAACTCCATCTTCACAATCTTTCCTTTCACGATATCCAACAATTTATTCTTGTCAAGGATGAGGTCAATCCTTGTCTTCCACGCTCTGAAGTTAGAGGCTCCATCTAACTTGTTCTCAGACTTCATAGAGTTAGTCATGGCTACTTGACTTGATCAAACCCTAGATTTGACCAGAAATTCAAACTTCACATCTTGGCTTGCTGAGAGTGTCAGCAGATGTGCTAGGCTAGAGGGCATTGATCTATCCGGAGATTAGGTCAATCCATTCACTTAAGGTGCCTCAACAAGAGGATTAGGGTTTCTGCAACTGCTCCTGCTAGTAACCCTAGCGGTAGTGTCTTGGAGGTTGCTTCTGCTAGTAACCCTAGCAGCAGTTCCTCAGCGAGATGAATATCCTAGCGGCTATGTTTCCTTCCAACATTTTAGACTGAATGAAGGAGGTGTGGGCCCATAACCTATTAGAATATAGAATATTGTGTGCTCGTTTTCCGATGGTGGCCGAAATTGTTCCCTTGATCTCCTAAAATCCATTGATTACAAGGACTTGGAGGAAAGAGAGGTTTCCCAAGGAAGGAGACACGGTTCTCTGCATGTACATGGTGTTGTTTCTCAATTCATGGTTCCCTCAAATAGTCAAATGAAGGAACCAAGACATTGGTTTCATGAGGAAACCTTGATATGTCTTCTGAGAGATTGATTTCATGAGGGAACCTCGATATATCAAGTATGGTCCAAGATGACTTAGCATGATCAACATTTATCTATGTTTATGTGGGCAAAGGCATCCATGACTGTAGTGTATGGTCAGAACATAAGTCCTCATAAGACTTTGAGGAACGTGACGCCTGAGGAGGCCTTTACCGGAGTGAAGCCTGAGGTTGGACACTTCAGGATATATGGGTGTCCAATATACATTCATGTACCCAAGGAGAAAATGATCAAGCTAGACTCTTTAGGTAGAAAGGGTACATTTGTGGGGTACAACGAGTCTTCGAAGGCATACCTGATCTACATCCCTGGTCAGAGACATATTGAGGTGAGTAGATATGTTACCATTGAGGAGGAGGTATCCTTTAATAGATCTAGAGGATTTCACATGGAGATTGATCAAATTGAGCCAATTTATCCCATTGATCATGTAGCTCCAGTTGATGTTCCCAGAGATATTGTAGTAGGTCGGAAGAGACCTACATGGGCTCATCAGACTCTGCAGGAGGAAGAAGGATATGCAGCTCCTCGTGGTACCTTCCGAGTGAGAAAGAGACCTTAGAGATATTCATGATATGTCGTAGATATGAGCCACATCATTCATTTTGAGCCTTCGTGTTATGATGAGGCAACTAGTCATCCAGTATGGAGAGATGTCATGATGGAGGAGTATCAATCCATCATGAAGAATGATGTGTGGGATATTGTTCTGAGACCTGAGGGGAAGTCTATAGTGACTTCCAAATGGATCTACAAGATCAAACACATAGTTGATGGGAGCATCAAGAGGCACAAAATGATATTTGTTGCTAGAGGATTCTCTCAGGTGGAGGGAATATATTATGAGGAGACATCTTCTCCTGTTGCTTGATACACTTCTATCTGGATGATTATTTCCCCTGCAACATCCATGGGTTAGAGAGTACATCATATGGATGTAAAGACAAACTTTCTCAATGGAGAGACTGAGGAAGAAGTATACATCGAGTAGCCAGATGGTTTCGTAATACATGAGAAGGAGTCTCATGTGTGCAGGTTGAAGATGGCTTTGTATGGACTCAAGAAACCACCTCGAGCTTGGTATGCAAGGATTGATGGACACCTGATGATTTTTGGGCTTCATAACAAGTGGTGTCGATCCCAACCTGTACTACAAGATTGTTAATGGTGAATCCCTGATTTTGGTCCTCTACATTGATGATTTATTCCTCACCGATACAGAGAGCCTTATTGTTGAATGCAAGTATGCATTGGCCTCTAAGTTTGAGATGAAGGACCTTGGTATGATGCACTACTTCTTGGGACTAGGGTGTGGCAGAGAACTGATGAGATCTTCCTGAGTTAGGGGAAGTACACAGTTGAGATATTGAAAAAGTTTGAGATATTGAACTTGAAGCTCGTGGCTACACCAATGGTGACGAATCTAAAGAAACTAAGTGTGTCTTCTTCTGATTCTGACGGAATTGATCCGAATTTGTACAGACAACTGATTGGATAATTGATGTATCTGGTTAACACCAGACCAAACATTTTCTATGCAGTGAGTGCACTTAGCCAGTTTATAAGTCAGTCGAGATATACACACTATATTGCTACAAAACATGTCTTGAGATACTTGCGAGGCACAGTTGGACATGGTCTGAGATATACTTCCAGTATTGATATGATATGGAAGGAATATGTTGACTCTTATTGGGCAGGGAGCGTAGTGGACAAAAGGAACATCTTCGGGTGTTGCTTCACTTTGGGATCTTCCATGGTTTCCCAGTGTAGCAGGAAACAAACTTATGTGGCTTTGAGAACAAAAAAAGTAGAGTACATTGCATTAAGTATGATAGTTTGCGAAGCAGTGTGGCTTCGCAAGATCCTTGCATATGTATCCGAACATGTGCTGGATTCCACCATTATTCATTATGGTAACCAAAGTTGTGTGAAGATCTTAGATAATCTAGTGTTTCATGACAAATTGAACCACATTGAGATCAAGTACCATTACATCCGAGACATGGTGTAGAGGAAGCAAGTATTGGTGCAGTACCTTCCTATAGATGAGAAGGTTGTTGATGTTCTTACTAAACCAAGACAAAGTTCAACTACTTCCGTGACAAACTTGGTGTGGCAAAGAATGCCTCCCTCACTGAGAGGGAGTGTTGATGTTTGCAGCTTCCTGAGACATTCTCCAAATCGTACTCCTATGTGACTGAGTTGAGTTGATTTGTGATGACACTTATCTGAGAAGGGATAAGTGGGGCACTTATTCGAGAAGGGATAATTGTGTTTGGGATTATAGACCAACGCCCCTTGTGGAGAGCACATGAGGACATGTCAAGGGAGTTGACCCTTGACGTCATACACTGTGGGAGTTGACCCTAGTGTTTCTAAAGGGTGTAGCCTCTAGAAGTCCACATGGGAGTGCCATGTGTGACAAACAATCTCCAGATCGTACTCCTCTATGAATTGAGTTGATTTGATCTGTGAGGACACTTATTCAAGAAGAGATAAGTGCATTTGGGCTTATAGCCCAACGTCCCATGTGGAGAGAACATGAGGACATGTCAAGGGAGTTGACCCTTGATGTCACACACTATGGGGCATTGACCCTAAGTGTTCCTAGAGGGAGTAGCCTCTAGAAGTCCACATGAGAGTGCCATGTGTGACAAAAATTTTGCTACTATGGTGGTTGTGTACCACTGACGGAGACTGCGTGTCTCTGGACAATAGTTGTGTAATACTATGGAAAGATACATCCTTAGCTAAGAGGGAGTGTTGATGTTTTAGCATCGGGCGAAACTTCTCTTAGATTGGGTTGCAGACCAAGGGAGATATGATACATTTATCATAAAGGTGCACTTGTGGTAAATGGGCCCAAACGTAGTCCTTCCTTGATCATGACAAAGAATAATATGGACTCTAGGTGCTTGAAGTGCTTTCCATGTGTTAGTTAGCATCAGGATGGCATTCACTCACAAGTGTGTACTTGTGGTGAAATATCATGGTGTGGTATTTGTCCTAGTCATGGTGATTTGACAAGGAATAATAAATACTCAATATGATATATGCTATTACATGCGGACCCAAAGTGAGCCTGATCTTAGAGAGAGTTAGTTGGCTCAGAGGGAGAGCCGCAGAAGGAGTTTTTTCTCTGTTCAGGTGGGAGAGAGATGTCTCCAAGACTGACAGACAAGTTTCATGAGTTTAGGGTGAATTTTGTATACTTCAAAGACATGATTGGCATGATGCAGAATGTCTACCTTGTTGAGAGGGAGTGTTGATGTTTGGACAACATCAGGAAGACATTCTCGTAGAATAATAATTATTGATTATTAAATATCATATATAATAAGTAAATGATAATAATACATAGTTATTGATTATTCAAGGGACGCATCCTTGCATGGATGGTCACCATATGTTCCCTATATAGAACACTCATCATTGTAATAATATATTGATCATATCTTATATGAAGAAAAACAACACATAAGGTGTTATCAAAGAATCAAAGAAGAAATCAAGGAAAACCTAAGTTAAATAAAGCCAAAAGAAAAGGTTGCGAGGTAAAGAGAAAACAAATAATAAAGAAAAAGACTATACTACTTCAATTAAAAGGGCCCACCCCCTAAAGTCCTAGTGTTGAGTGCCTATCTAAAGAAATCAAGGCAGAAGGTTTTATCAAAGAAGAAATCAAGGAAAAACTAAGTTAAATAAATCCAAAAGAAAAGGTTGTGAGGTAAAGAGAAAACAAATAATAAATAAAAATACTATAGTACTTCAATTAAAAGGGCCCACCCCCTAAAGTCCTAGTGTTGATTGCCTATCTAAAGAAAAAGGATTAGAAAATGAAAGAAAATAAAATAAAGGGGTAATAAAAGGGTGTCAAAGAAGTAAAATTAAATAAAAAAGGCCCCCTTTCAAAGGTTTGTAGCAAATAAATTGAAGACTCTTAGCCTACTAGTAATAAACCTGACACGTCAATTTATGACTTCGAAGG
Source organism: Picea engelmannii (assembly GCA_009831015.1). NCBI lineage: Eukaryota > Viridiplantae > Streptophyta > Pinopsida > Pinales > Pinaceae > Picea > Picea engelmannii. The sequence goes on along the minus strand of ML810590.1, from coordinate 94,846 downwards.
ATTTTCCATAAGGTTTTTCCATGTCCCCTTCCATAAATTACATCACCTTTACCTATTTCTAACAAAGACAATTGGGAAATACCTTATCTCCTAGGTGAAAGAGATGTGTAATAAGGATGAGGTTGTACCACCATGGTTTACTTAGGTAATTTGGTAATATTAGCTTATGTTATTAATGTCAAATGGAATTATATATGTTTATGTGCCTAGCAACTTGTTCGAGTCTTGATTCATCATTATAGGTTGGGTGCTACACATTGGAGTTCGTGCACTTTACCTTGGGATTCATGTCAGTATGGGTGCTACATCATCAAGGTGTCCACTTTAGCATTTGATATCACATGGAGTATCATGACATTGTACTTTGTTTATTGCATCGAGAGGTGCTCTACAACCTAGTATGGGGGAGATGTTCATGTAACATAACACATTAAAATAATAATAATAATAATAATAATAAAATTAAAAATAATAAATAATAAAAATTTATGTCGGCTCCATTACACACACACATATATAATTAATTTGAATGAACAACAACCACCCTAAATCCATCTTAACTCTGGATCTAATAAGCACCGAGAGGGATCAAATCTTTCGAGGTGCAAACTTTTTTTAGAGTGCAAAACTTAAGGAAAGGTTAAAGGTTTGCAGCTCGAGATATTTGATTCCTCTCAACGCTTGATATATCTGGAGTTAAGATGGATCTAGGATGGTCAAGTACATGTGAGGTTTTTTTTTTTCCCTTTCTTGAGCTTGTTTTCATACATGGGACTTTATGGATGTATTATTGAGCTATTATGTTACATGCACATGTGTGACATTACTAGACTCCTCTTTCTCTCTCATTACATGTTTTTATATGCTTCTTTGACCAAATCAACACATATGAAGACCAAGCTCACATTCTCTCTCCTCTCCCTAACACGTGGGATAATTTTTTTATTATATTTATGAAGCTTCTAGAAAAAGGGAGCTATTGGTTTTGACCTTTTGACCTCATACGTGTGGACTATTTAGTTGGATACCACTTGTTTTGAGCACATTATGGGATATATTTTATTATTGTTTGTATTTGCCCATGGTTTTACCAAGCTAATGGTTTTGGAGCTCATGGTATCATGAACACATGGTATTGTATGATGGTTTTGAGACACCTCTTCTCCTATATAAGAGGTTTCTCTCTTCATTTTGTTTCATGGGAAATAAAGTGAAGACTTCTTGGCAAGCTTGGTGTGAGTTCTTTTAGTTCTTTGGTAATTTTTTATTCCTTGTTTATTTGATGGTAAGGGTATGAGAGATTTTTTTTATGAACTAAAGGTTTACTAGAAAATCAATCAAACAAGGTATGGATATGAACCTATTTTGTTTCTTATGCATGCTTAGATTTAATTTATGTTCTTGAAGATAAAAGTTTAGGGTTGTCTTTTCAACATAGGGTTAAATTAATCTCTCTTGCATTCTTTTAAGGTTTGATTCAACTTCATGATCTCGCCTTCTTTGGAGTATTTTTTAGACTTTTTCCATAGTTTGAAGATCACCCATGCTCACTCACCAGTGTGGAAGAATCCATCACCCAATAGTAAGGCAATTTCATTTCCCCTCAAACATTTTATTTTTATTTTTTCCAATTCATTCTTCATGATCTAGGGATTAAAATTCTATTTACAAGCTAGATCATAGAAGAAATATCTCAAGTGAGGGTTTGTTTAACCCTTTGCTTGAGTTTTCTATGTTAACCCTAAGACAAAGCCCCATGTTAAGTATAAAACCCCTTATCAAGCCCTAGATATTGAATTATTACATTTATAGTGTTATATAAGTAGGTCGGTTAGAGCCCTTCATTGTTCCCTTTCATTATAATTGTGTTGTTTGTCTCCTATATATATATATATATATATATATATATATACCAAGGAGACCTAGTCTTAGGATCATCATATCTCATCTTAGACACTCAGTATATTGTAAAAGGAGGTTTACCCTTTGAAGCGGATTGTTATTCATTGATTTTTTTATCATTCTCAAGGCGTCGGTGCATACCATTTGGTATCAGAGCATCAATCCTACGGTTTTGTTGCCTCAAGCGAGTCATCTAGGAGTTTCCACTATAATTTTTTTCTACGATGATTCAAACAATGAAATTTTTAGGTTACTCAAGAGACATATCCAAGTATGTATGGTAAAAATTTTAAGTTCTAGTTCGTTATAATTTTGGAGATATAGCCTATGGAAGATAGGATTTTTTACTCATTCTAAAATCAGTTTTAAAGGAGTCATCTTAGGATTTTCTCTATAAGTTTTTTCTAAGAGGTTTCAATTTTTTTTATGTAGACTGAGAAAACATAACTAAGTATGTTGGCTCCAAATTTCAAGTTCTGGGTCATTACATTTTCAGAGATATCTTCTGTGGAAGTTGGGGTTTGTGACTAGTCCTTAAATTAGTCTCATACAATTTATCTTTTTTATTTTCGCTATAAACGAATTTCAGTGAAGTTTCAATCTCTAAAATTTTCAGAAGCCTGAGAAGATAGAGTGAATTATAATTTATTTTTTTTTGAATTTTGAATCACTATAATTATGAGATATATCTTGTGGAATTTGGGGATTTTTAATAATCCTGAAAGTAGTGTTAAACAAGTCATTTTGGTATTTGTGTTATAACTTTTTTTAAGTGAAGGTTCACACTATGAAATTTTTAAGAGTTTAGAAATTCATATCAAAGTACTACATGCCAAAATTTTAGACTCACAAGGGTTCAAGTTTAGAGATATATTAGGACAAATTTTAGTCATCTATAAATACTCCAAATTAAGGGATTGAAAGGTATGTAACTTACAATTGGCATAAATTTTGATTGGAAGATTTATTTTTGATGATCCAAAATTTGTGATAAAAAGGAAAAAGAGAAGAATTGTTATTTTTCCCATGGAAAAGGGTTTTACAAGAAATAATATTAGTATTCCTCATAAAAACTCAAACATGGCATTCGAAGAAAGTGAAGACTCATAAAACATGCTAACCCAATTAAAGAACCAAGTTGATGAAATGAGTGTTAGTATGTTGAAACCAGTGGATTTATCACATTATTGGGAATACCTTAAAAAGGAATTGAAAAATAAGATGGATATTGGGAGCATATGGAAAAGATGTTAGAATTTCAAAATTCCATGTCTTCCATGATCTTACATGCTCTAGATGAGATACTCCCTATAGAAGATATTGAAATGCAAGGAAATCATGAAAATGAGTAGAACAAGGTTTTTGAAACTCAATCACATAAGAGGAGTATTTTGTCACATTTGAAGAGCACAAATATTGAATCTCAGAATCATGATTCTTCATTACTCCAAGATCCACATCATCAAGGCTTCAAGTCAACACCAAGGAACTACTGCATTCTGAAGATAAATATGAGGAAGTTTGATTGTAAATATCCTATAACATGTATATTCCAGATGGAGAAATACTTTGATCTACATCAAGTGCCAAGCTTACAAAAGGTATGTATTGCAATATGGTTCAATATTCTGATCCATCGACCTATGGTGAGGTTGTGGGAATCCGTTATGAGAAGAAACCATGTAGGAGGAGTATGACTCACTCCTAGAGAATCAGACTTGGGATATGGTTCCACTTCCACCAGAAAGGAAGATTTTCAAGTGCAATGGGTCCATGGGATCAAGAGGTACAAGCATGACAGGTTGCCAAAGTACTTCATCATATCTATAATGATTTATACATTTTCACGAAGACTTTCAGTGAGCAAAAGTTTTAGACTTTGCGGGATCGTCTTGGAGTGAAGAACACAGTTGCATAGCAGTTGGCTTTTCTTCTTTTGATGCATTGTCTTTTGAGGGAGGGTTTTGTTCCCACGTGGTTTTCCCTCTTTCCTCATTTTTATTCAGTTTTCATTAGTTGAATTGTACATGAGTACTTAATATGGGCTAGTTGTCGGGACTCATTTTTTATTACTCCATAATGATGTTCAGAGGGGTGTTGGAGATATTTATATTTTCGACTCACTGGCTCATTATTAGTTAACTAGAACTAGTTCTATTATAGAATTTCTATTTTAGACCATCATTATCATGCATTCATGCATTCCTAAGGAAAAGTTCATTGTTAGTTTGTTTTTCTTAATCATGGAATGTTATTTCCTATATGAGTGTGTATCACTCATTCATTGAATCATTTGATATCAATTAGCTCATTGGAGTAGTGTGAATATATTTTCTCATTCTTCCATATTGAATCTCTCGTCCTTTTCTTGATAAGCTTTGTTTGTACTTGCTTTAGCTAGGTCTCCTGTGTAGGTTTCGATGAAACATTGACACTCCTAGTGTTACATTCTATGCAACTTTAGTAGGAGTATGGTTCAATATGTAATTGGTATAGTTAAGCTTCAATCCAAAACATAGGGGGTGGATTCATGGAATGAATCATGCAATTAGCCATGTAGTTTAGGGGTTGGTGTTATCCCTTGACCACATCATTCTATTGCACTATATAGGGGATAGTGTGTTGCATTTGAATTCCTTCCAAAGAAAGATTTGATGAACTTCTTGTTAACATATTTTTCTACATTATCTTAAAGAAGTCTTTGAATATAATGACCACATTGATTTTCAATAAACACCTTAAAAACCAAAAAAATATGAAAACTTCACTTTTGCAGGTAAGAAAACAAACACAAGTGCCCCTAGAAAATCATCAATAAAGAAAAAAAAATACTTATGACCAAAAACCAAAACATAAAGCAAAGGACCACACAAGTCACTATGAACAAGCTCCAGATGTGTTAATGTGCACCAAGATGCATCTTTGTCAAAACTATCCCAATAATTCTTTATGAGAACATGACCCAAACAAACACCATTCGAAAATGAAACAAGAGGAAAATTGTGCACCATTTCATAATTACATGGTTGTTGGAGTAAGTGGAGTGTCCAAATAGCTCACGCGAAAGTAGACTCAAATCATTAGTGTGAGGGACAAAAACATAAGAAAGTGAAGATGGCCCAAAATTATCAAACTTGTACGGTCTGGAAAAACCATCAACACTACCTAAAGCTATTAATGTAGAGGATCATGAAGATATTTAATAACAACACTATGCAACGAAAATTTATAGTTTAGTTGGCAACATAATCAATTATTTGGAAGGTAGGCAAAAGGTCACAAGAGAGATTGGAAACATCAAATACAAAATGGTTAAAAACAACACCATCAATTTGAGCAATTTCTGATCCAAAGACTCATAAGAACCTATTATCACCAACTTAAATATGCTTGTGTTACAATCAAGTGTATAAATATAGACTTTTCCTTAACCATATGATGAGAGGCCCTTGAGTCTAAAATCCAATCAAACACAAAAGAAGAGTTTACATTGATGCTTTAGGTAGAAACATAAAGGCTCTGCGCTTTAGAAGAAGGAAGATACAGTTTGATGTTGTGTTGCTTCATAGTTTCCTCCAATGCTTACATCTTCTTGCTAGACTCTTTTCCATTGGACTCTTCACTCTATTATGGATTTGAAGTAATGGAACATTGATTGGTTTTGGGCCTCTTGCCCCTTATGTTTTTCTTGGATTTCTTATTCGTGGGACCTTTCTTTTGCTACACAGCTAAGGCCTTATTCTTTGTATTTTTAGAAATGACACTAATGTGCAAGAGCTAAAGTTTCTCTCACAATCATTAAGTACAAAAATGATTCCAAACTAATCATTTTATAAGTATCACCAATGGCTTCCTTTCAAGAATAAAATGTAGAAACAAAAACAAAGTAAGGCTCACCAAGTTTAGAAAGGATGGAAAGTATCATATGATCATTAGACTTCTTCATACCACAATTTGTAAGAAAAGGTCTCAAAGTTTGAATCTTGATATGTAATCTTCAACATGATCAATGCCAGCGACATCAATAGAAATTAGTTGATTCTCAAGAAGATGAACTTGGTTTTCGTTCCATTTACCAAACTGTTGCTCACGTTTGGTCCAAGATTTATTTGCTTTATCAATCCCTTAAAAATGAAACTTGAAATCTTTAGATATGGACATACCAATGAGTTAACGAGCTTTAGCATTTTTGTTTTCCCACTTGGCTTTCCTTAAGGAATCCAAAGGTGAAACTTGTGTTCCCAAAGTAATCCTCGATAGTCCCCTAGTTCTCAATAAATCTTCCATGTGGGACTTCTATGAGATTAATTAGTACTTTATGAACACACTTCAATTGATCTAACCATATTGAAGAACAAAAATCAAATGACTATAACCGCAAAAAATAATTGCACCATTCCAAAGTACATGAAAAAAAACACACTTAAAAAAAACGACACTCAAAGGCATGCTCATATGACCAAGATATGTCCTTCAAAAGTTCCAAAAACAAGGATTAGGAGGAGGTTTCTAAGAAAACTTCAAAACAACAAGCATTTAACAATTAACTTTCTAGAAACCAATTGCACCAGTGTGTAGAGCACATAAAAATACACACTTTGCAAAAACACATAATGAAAACAAGGACAAAATAAAGAAGTTGAGTTCGAAAAACACCTTTGAAAATTGAAATCACAATAGAGAGAACTTTGTCAAAGTGCCAATGTGGCAAAGGACATGAAAAATTGTTGATAGGGCATGGCAATATTGACAAAGCATGCTAATGTGGCACTAACATGGCCTTGGTTACTAGGCATATTGTTGATGTGGAACATGATGGCATAGTAGTGACACATGGGAAATGACATGGGAAGGTGCTAACATAGCACCGTGACACGTCACAGAGTGTTGACATGGCAATCTAAGTCTATGTATCTCCAATCAAAGTCCAAGGTGACATGGTGTTGAGCATCATGGTAGTCCCCAATTGGGCATGTGTAGCATGGTGGCGACGTCGTGGTTTTTGGTTGGTCTAACTCCAATCAAAGGATGAGGGTAGAAGGATTGTTACAAAGGTTGTGGACACCAAGGTGAGGGTGCCCACATGGCCAAAGCATCGCCCAAAAATCCCATGAGAAGTAGTAGTACCAAATAAAGAGGGACCTTCATTTCAAAAATCGATTGGTAGTGCCCATGAGAAGGAGCATGTGATCAAAGCATTGTCGAAAATGAGGGGCTCAATTGTTAAAAGTAGGGATATGCAGTAGGAGGAATCCATAGGCTTAGCAACCAAAAGTGAAGCATGCAAGCATAGGAAAAAGTGAACTCAACCTCCCACAAATTTGTCTTGCAAACATAGAGTACTAATCCAACAAAACCGAGCAGGGCCAAACGAAAAGGTCACAAATACACACAATTTGTTGCAAAACCACAACACATGTTGAAAAACCAAGACTTTACCAAAATAAACCAAGAACAATGGTGTAAATATATTAAATCAGAACTTTAACAAACCAAAGTTCATTATCCTCATTCAAACATACAACCACGATTCATTTGACAAAAATATTTTATATTTTGGGTATGTAGAGGTCTTTCTCAACGAAATGAAAGGTAGACTAGACTGAAATGGGTATTCCAAATGCAATGGAATGATAAGATTGTCCACAATGCAATTATTTTGTGAACATGAACAATAAGATTGGATCTTCAAGAGTTGATAATAAGATCTCTACAAGTCTAATTTTAGAGCCAAAAGAAAGTTTATGAAGCTCTTAAGATACTCAAAACAACTATCGAGCCTCATCATGAAAACAACGAACAAGCCTTCAGAATGAGAATAAAACACTCAATGGTTGTAGCAAGCTACCTCAATCTTCAAACAAAAAATGGTTTTCTTCACTAACACTATGATACCATATTGGAAATGATAGGTGGGCAACCACGGAGGGAATATCACAAAGAAATAACTCACACATATCAAAGCTAGAGCTAGCAAGACTTACATGATAAAACTGTCAAAAAGATAAACATCCATGAAGTAACAAAAAATTGTATTACAACTAAAGGAAAAAAGGATACATCAGATACAATACTCTACTCTCTATTATTGGAGAAATTTCTATTTTCGGCATACTAGTTCAGTGGGAGTTAACTGACTAGTTCTAATTTAGAATTTCTAATTTTAGACCATCACTATTATGCATGCATTCTTAATTATAGGATGTCATTGCCTATATGAGTGAAGATCACTTACTCATTGATAAGATCATAATATGAATTGATTATTATTTTTCATTATGTATCTCTCTTCATTTTCTTGATAAGTTTTGTTTGTGTATGCTTTAGCTAGATCTCCTGTGCAGGTTTCCATGAAACAATGACATGGTATTAAAGCTATGTTGCTTGGAACAAGCCAGACAAGCCAAAGAATAAGGAAAATCAGAGTTTCGGCAAGCTAAATCCATGGTCGTACCTTTCAACAATTATTCTTCCAAAAATATTATGTTTTTGAATAAACGACCCTCGTGGAAAGTAAAACGACCCATTTTGGAAATGGGTTTTCAAACATTTGGTGAGATTCTTCATCGTTTGATCAGAAAGTAGGCCACAAGATAGCCTCCTGAAATTGATATGAATCTGTGGTCGTACCTTTCTATAGTGATTGCTCCCAAAATATTAAGTTTTTGAGGAAACGACCCGCGTGGAAAGTAAATCGACCCATTCTGCAAGTGGGTTTTTAACCGTTTGGCGAGATTCCTCAACGTTTTATCATAAAGTAAGCCGCAATATAGCCTCCTGAAACTAATTCGAATTTTCACTTAAAGTGCCATTTCTGTCGTGATTTCTTAATTTTTCACTTACAGATTGAGAGTAAATTTTTAGGGGTTCTTAGAAACAGTGGAAGAGATGGATAAGACAACTATTATACAGTCAAACTTGGTGGTAATTCTCACACCATACAATTATTTTAATTGGAAGCCCAAGATGACATTCCAACTCAAAATAAAATGACTGTATAATTTGACGATGGCGACAGAAACATAACCTACGTCAGCGATCGAGAAGATGAGATGGGTGAACCGTAAGGATGAGGCCACAAGACTACTTCTTGAGTTAATATCCACTAATTTATGGTTTCATGTTGCTACATGCAAGACTCCAAACGAGATCTGGACCACCCTGGAAGGACTCTTTGGAAAGCAGGATGAGATGCGAGGTCATATGCTTGAGGTAGAGTTGAATACCTTAGACCCTAAAAGTTTTGATAATATACAAGATTTCTTTACTAAATTTAAATCTTTAATTTTGAGCTTGGGTGAATGTGGTATTTACAAGTCTACACAAGATAAACAACTTATTCTAACAATATTGGCCAAGCTAGGACCAAAATACACTGTATATGTCTCCAATTTCCATTTGGGCAGATGTCTTTTTGAAACAAATTAGAAAATTCCTACGTTGGCTCAGTTCATTGAGTCTCTTACACAGGAGCAGACACAACTCATACAAATGGGCCTCATGAAAGATCCCAAAGCACATGCGCTCACTATGCATGATGGAAAAGGGTCATCCAAACAGAACGAGAAGGAGGGATATTCCAAACCCTTTAATGATTCTTCAGGTTCCAAAGACTCTTCAGATTCCAAGAAGAAGAAGAAGGGAAAGCAGTGCACTTACTGCAATAAATTGAATCATGAAGAATCCACATGCATGAAGAAACATATCGATATTATGGCACAGACACTTCAACAGAACAACCTTGGAAACTTCATTCCAGAGGGGGTCAGACGCAGAAGGAAGAAGATCCTGCTTCTAAGAAAGGTAATCATCATGATCTGGTTGCAATTAATTCCTCATATGATTCATGGATTATAGATTCTGGTGCATCCCATCATATGGCAGCGAAATATGAAGTCTTCTCTTCTTTGAGTCCATGCTGAAGACCCCCTATTCCCATGGGGGATGATACTCCAGTAGCAGTAGCAAGAGAAGGGAGAGTGAAACTCCACAATGGCAGTTTTGAGAATGTTCTACATGTTCCAAAGTTGTCTATGAATATGCTCTCAGTTTATCAGATCACTCAGAAAAGTAAAAAGGTTGAATTTACATCAGATTCAGTTTCAGTAATTGACATGCATGACAATTCCATCATTGCAATTGGTGATGTGGATCACATGTCAAGGTTGTATAAATTCACTAAGTTTTCTGATGATGACTCCTCTATTCTACTAAAACATAAGGAGAGTACTTTGCATGCACCTTCAGTGCAACATGCATATACTCTTGTGCTTCCATCAGTTTCATACATTAGAGATGATTCCATACACTCATATTTTATACATGGAAATAAGCAGGCAATACAACCAGATAAGAAGCCAGCGTTGAAGCTTCAACAGATGCCCAAGAAGGCACAGTTCACACTTCAGGCAGTAGGTATCCTTGCAGGGAATCCATTGGATTCAAGGAGGACTCGATCTCAGCATGAGGAGCCTTCTCATGTACTTTCAGCTTCAGAACATGTGATGCCTATGCATTGTTATATGGTTCAATCTACTGATATGCAAACTTACAGTAAGGTTGTGGGAAATCCATTACGGCAAGAATCCATGCAGGAGGAGCATGACTCTCTCCTAGAGAATCAGACTTGGAATCCGGTACCACTTCCACCAGAAAGGAATATTTTCGCAGATGGGTCCACAGGATCAAGAGGTACAAGGCCCGATAGGTTGCCAAAGGACTTCATTAGATCCATAAATATTTCTACATCTTCACGAAGACTTTCAGTGAGCATAAGTTTCATACTTTGTGGGATCTTCTTGCAACAAAAAACACAGTTGCCTAACAACTGTCATTTTCTTCTTTTGACACATTATCTTTTGAGGGGGGGTTTTGTTCCCACGTGGTTTTCCCTCTTTCCTCACTTTTATTCATTGTTCATTAGTTGCATTGTACATGAATACCAAATATGGCCTAGTAGTCGGGACTCATTTTTTAC
>ML810590.1:66639-83939 GCA_009831015.1 Picea engelmannii | reverse complement strand
GTGTTAGAGAAATTTCTATTTTCGGCACACTAGTTCAGTGGGAGTTAACTGACTAGTTCTATTTTAGACTTTCTAATCTTAGACCATCACTATTATGCATGCATTCCTAATTATAGGATGCCATTTCCTATATGAGTGAAGATCACTAACTCATTGATAAGATCATAATATGCATTGATTCTTATTTTTCATTGTGTATCTCTCTTCCTTTTCTTGATAAGCTTTGTTTGTGTATGCTTTAGCTAGATCTCCTGTGCAGGTTTCCATGAAACACTAACATCTATGATACCCAACAAGTGACCCTCCATGCTCTTTAAACATAGATCATTGACCAATCAAGTGATAACACACAAATCAACTGTTAATATGATCGAGGTCGAATATGAGAGCTATCATATCACTTATGCACAAGATAAATTATGATCATTGAATGAATCAACTACAAAACATACTAAAAGCACACATGGCTATAGTACATTAGGCCAAGCCGATCTTAAGAAACTCCTAATCTCTAATATCCTTGTAGTGAAATGTTGAGAGTGATTTCTCCATGTAAGTTATGTATTTCATAGCATTAGAATGTGTATTAACTCGGGACATTTATAATTCATTCATAGACATGAATAGAAAGTTGTTCCAAGAAATGTACTCAAAACAACAATCATATGTATTGCATCGTGGTGACAATACAATTCAATTTTTAAGGGGCCTCTATATACATGATGTGACACTCTCTATGGCTATGTTAGGACCACCTTGGTTCACCAATGTGCATGACACATATTGCACATAACACATGTACATTATTGAAATTCTCATGTATGTTAGTTACCTTATGATTTATAATTATTACATGACCATCACATTATATCATGACTCATATTACATATATCTAACTACATTATTCTACTGATACCCATTTTGTTGATGTTTTGTAGCATCGGGGAGGTATTCTCACATTGGCCTTGGTTTTGGGCATGTGGGAATCTATATTGACACTCACATTGCATTTTTTATTTTGCGAAAACCACTTTATATAGAGTTGGGGCTTGGAATTGTTGTTGGGGGCTTGGCACCCACTTGGAGGAATAAACAATTCTAATTTAATGTTGAGTTTGGTGAGAAGCTTCTAAACTCACTTTTAGATTCCTATAAAAGGAGAGGCAATATGAGGAGGCACCGCACATCTTATTTTTTCATCATGTGTTTGGCATGTGTGAGTGAGCACTCTTGCCAAGGAGATTGAGGAGGCAATTTCAGCAAGGAAATTCTTCGCTTTGGCAAATCTGATCTAAGGGTTTTTGGTCTTTCTTTCTCATTTTTTCCAACCAAGGAGGAGGAGCCGCACGTGTGAGTGAGAGTGTAGGAAAAGGTCGCATGTGTGAGATCTATATGACGCATTTATTGTAGACTGTACCACACGTGTGAACCGCAGTAGCAGATTCAACCACATGTGTGAATTGTACAGTCTGTACAACATGTCGTTCCACACGAGAGGACCATACAACTGCAGATTAGTCATACAATAGACCACGCGTGTGAGGAGGGTTGACGCAGGCAAGAGTACAGGTGACATTAGCTAGGGTTTGCAATAGAGTTGTAAGTTGGAATATTTTCCAGAATTTGTTGAAGTTATAATTTTTTTTGAGAGGACTATTTTTTCCCTCGAGATCCTCAATCTAAAAATTTTACTGGATAAATTTTTTTGTATCTTGTGCATGGATGATTTGTCTCTGATCTTTGTGCTTCCGCTGTAATTTCCTGTCATAATTTCAGTGTAAAATTATTCAGTGATAACATCCCTAGTTCATTGTTTGAGGTCACTTGGAAGTAATTTTTAGATATGAAATTGAATGCATTGAATGCTTAAAATTTGACATGGTATCAGAGCATAGGCTCGAGAGAGAGAAGATCATCTTCTTGAAACACGGGTTGCTACTAATTTATTTGTTACTGCATATTTGTGTTATTGTTCAAGACTGGACACGATGGTGGGCACTCTTAGAGTTGAGCACATGTTGGAGGGGGCCAAAAATTTTAGGGCATGGAAGGTTAGGATTCTTTTCCTTTTGGAAGAGAATGATCTCAAAGATTACATTGAGATGGTGATTCCAGATCCAAATCATGCACATGAATTTACAACTCATAGGAAGAAGGAAGTGAAGGCCAAGTGGGTGTTGTTGGATTTTGTGAAAGATCACTTGATTCCTTATATTTCCGAGAAGAAGACAACAAAGGATATGTATGATGCTTTGGTGGGCTTGTACTAAAGCAAGAATGCAAACTAGAAGTTGATTTTGAGGCATAACCTCTAATCTGTTGAGATGTCAAAATCAGATACATTTGCTAGCTACCTCATGAGGCTCACTCAGATTCGTGATCAACTAGTACCCATTGGTGAGGCAATTGATGACACAGAGTTGGTGAATGTGGCATTAAATGGTCTTTGTAGGCCTTGGGAACCATTTGCGCGGGGGATTTGTGCACAAGAGAAGTTGCCACCATTTGACAGACTGTGGAACGATTACATCCAGGAGGAGGCTTGGATAGAGTCCAAAAACAAGTCGAGAGGTAGTGATGATGAGAACCAGGCCCTACTTGCTTATGCTAATGATCCGTAGGATCTTTTAAAATGACTATGGTTGAGTTTTAATTGCATGCATTAATTAACCATTTTGAGAAATTTAGTGAAAGAATGAGGAAAGAAGAAGAATTATAACAGCCAAATACACATGTGCAGATCTGAAATGAAAATATAAACAACAAAACCATAAACACACAGATTGATAACGGAGTTCGGCACAACTTTTGCCTACGTCTCCGGGCCTTTTCTCTGTGGGGGAGGCTTCTTTATTTCTGATCAAATGCTAAAAAGTACATCACTGCAATGCCAAATGGCTACAAGACTAATCTGGTCTTGTTCTCCCAGATCTCTAGAACCCTGCAAAGAAAACGGCACGCAAAACAGATGTTCCAAGCTCCCAGAAACGATCCGACAGTGTCTCCACCTCAAAGGATTCTCTGCATCAAACTGACTTTGTCTTGGCTTTTCATCAGCATAACTCTGCTCTGAATGACTGCCCATGGCCTCAAACAGGTCTGGTTTATATAGGCTTGAAGTTGGTTTCTCAGCTCCAACTTCCTCCAAGAATTTGGCCTCCAAAAATGCCCAATATCCCCCAAAAATGGAGAGAATCTATTAAAAATAGGCATAGTATTAAATAAAAAAACCAAATTCATAACATAAAAACCCACTTTGGCAAATAAATCGGGCGCTAGCCCCCTTCCTTGGCGCGCGCACTTTAATTTTCGGTCACATGGATACTATTTTTGGCCAAGCGCTAGCCCATAGGCTACGCGTTGGCCCCTTATCTCGCGCTAGCACCCGGTCTTATTGGCGTATCACTGTAACCGTGGCTTAATTATTACCCGCGCCCTTGTAATTGTAGCCCTGGGTCTCGTGGCATATACATAGGACCCGGACCAAACATTGCATAACCGCGCGCAATATATGCATATACCCTGGTTTTGTGGGCAATGGTTACATGTGTATGGTTCGCGCCGAGGGCTGGGGCTAGGCCCCGGCCCTTTTTCCCGCCGTATGAACCTTTATATCAATTTAAATTTAAAACTTGCCATTGTTGTAACAAGTACCACTCATCGCCCACACGGTTAGCCCATTCAGTTAGGTCGTTGCCCACCGGGAGGTCGCAGGTTCGACCCCCGGCCACGCCAAACCATGAATTTTAACACATGAACCAATAACCAATAATGGGGTGCCACGTGGCAGCCCTTGACTGGGCCACGTGGCACCCTTACCAACCAACCGAACCATGACACGTGTCGCTTGCTGATTGGCCCACGTCGTCTTCCGTACTGCCACGCGTCACTGCTCTGTCACCTGCCATGTCAGCCGCCGTACTGCCCAGTCACCTGCTGCGTCAGCCTGCCACGTCACTGGATGATGTCATCCGTGCCACGTGTCACCCTTTCAGTGGTGACACGTGTCACCTCAGGATTAGTCCAATCGTACGCCAAATCGGTCAAATCCGCCTGCCATGTGTCGCCTTTCGGTGCTGCCACGTGTTGCAATCTGAAACCGCCACATCAGTTGTACGGACATGCCACGTCAGTTGTACGGACATGCCACGTGGACTGTACGGACTGTACAGTCATCCATTTTTTTCCCTATTTGACTTTTCAGACAGAACGCGATATCTTCTCCATACGGACTCCGTTTGACAAAGTAAATATACCACCAGAATCAGGAAGACGAGAGGGACGCAATGGCACAGGTTTCGTCGCATTCCGAGCACTTTCATTTTTGAGCATTTTTCAAGCCCTATTAGGCTTCTGGATCCGATTCTGGATCTGCTAAGAAGGGAAAAGGAAAAGATTTTGGGAAGGAGAACACAGGGAGAGAAGCATCTCCAAAGCAGTGGAAGAAGGACCTTAGTAAGGTCAAGTGATTTGCTTGTCATAAGCTAAGTCACTATGCTTCATAGTGTCCACAACAAAAGAAAGAGAAAGGGAAGCAACATACATCATCAATAGAGGTGGATGAGGTTGCAGATAGGCTTCAGAGGAAGTTCTTACTGGTCTTCGCCCTTTCTGGTACAGTTTCCAGTAGTGAGACTTGGTTGGTGGGCAGTGGAGCTTATCGCCATATGACGGGATCACGAGGGTCACTCACTAGTTTGTCAGAGGAGGACTCATCATTGCAAGTGGTGCTTGGTGATAATGTCAAGTATGCAATCAAGGGAGTTGCGACAACTTTGTTTCAGTTGGAGTCTGAGAAGCCTCTCAGGATGAGTGATGTGTTGTATGTGCCAGGATTGAAGAAACTACTTTCTATCTCAGCTATGGAGGACATAGGGTATGCAGTAGCATTCTCAGGTGGACAAGTTTTTGCATGGCTGAGAGGATCGAGCATTGATTCAACAGGGGTCATTGATGTTCGTGATAGTGGTCTTTACAAGTTGACTGGACAAGCAGCCCAAGCCTTGATACATAACAATGATATTTTATGCGAGCTTTGGCACAAGAGATTGGGACACTTGCATTACAAGGCTTTACCAATGTTGAGGAAGATGGTTATAGGTCTTCCAAAGTTTGGAGAAGAGCACCATCATGTATGTAGGGGTTGTGCACTTGGCACTTGGCAAGAATTCCAAGGCTTATTTTCCAAGCAATGATAGTAGGTCCAAGGGGATCTTCGATCTAGTACATTCGGATGTATGTGGATCGATGTTAGTGCCATCTTTGAGTGGTTACTTGTACTATGTGACCTTCATTGATGATTATTCTAGGACATGGATCTTCTTCATGAAGACCAAGGATGATGTCTTCAGTCGATTCAAGGAGTTCAAGGCTCAGGTGCAGAATCAAACAGAGAAGAAGATCAAGGTCTTGAAGTCATATAACGGGGACGAGTATACCTCCAATGACTTCAATGATTTCTGCAAGGAGGCAAGGATCAAGAGGTAGTTGACAATGCCTTATAACCCACAACATAATGGGGTTGCAGAGAGGAAGAATCAGACCATAGTTGAGGCTGTCAGGGTGATGTTGCATGACTAGGATCTACATATGTTGCTTTGGGCAGAGGCATGTAACATGGAAGTCTATGTTCAAAACACGAGTCCTCGTAGGATCTTTGAGGACAAGACTCCTAAGGAGGCATTCACATGAGTGAGACCAAAGATAGGGCATTTGAGGATCTTTGGTTGTCCAGTTTAAATCCATGTTCCTAAGGAGAAGAGGATGAAGTTAGAACCTTTTGGGAGGAAGGGCATGTTTGTGGGATACAATGAGACTTCGAAGGCCTACTAGATCTAAATTCTAGTACAATGGTATGTCAGGTTAGTCGAGATGTCAAGTTTGAGGAGGAGTTGGATTCCAGGAGGTCCCGAGAGACCACATCAAAGACATGTGGTGAGGAGCAAGAGGCTCTGAAGGTTGAGGAGAGTACAGGTCCATCCAATGTAGGGGTTCAACCTTCAAACCATGTGGAGGAGTCAGTGAATCCAGAGGACCCTTCTAGTGACGAGGACACAAGGCCTAGATGGCTTCGGGATACTTTGAGAGATGTAGAGTGGCATGCAACACCTAGGGGCACTTTCAGAGAGAGTAGGCCTTCGTAGAGGTTTTCAAGCTATGTGGTCGTTATGAGAAGCATCATTGATTCTGAGCCTTCCAATTTTGAGGAGTCAATAGGCCAGCATGTTTGGAAGAATACCATGATGGAGTAGTGTCAGTCCATCATGAAGAATGATGTGTGGGACATAGTTTTGAGACCAGAGGGGAATTTTGTGGTGACTTCCAAGTGGATCTATAAGATCAAGCATGTGGCAGATGGTAGCATCAAGAAGTACAAGGCAAGCTTCGTGGCGAGAGGGTTCTCCCAGAAAGAGGGAGTGGACTATGAGGAGACTTTTTCTCCAGTCGCCAAGTATACTTCTATCAGAGTTGTTATTTCTCTTATTTCAGTTATGGACTGGAGGATACATCAAATGGATGTGAATACAACATTCTTCAATGGTGTGATTGAGGAAGAGGTGTACATAGAACAACCTCGGGGCTTTGAGGTACATGGGAGGGAGTCTCATGTTTGCAGGTTGAAGAAAGCTTTGTATGGACTCAAGCAGGCACCCAAGGCATGGTACTCCAGGATCGATGAGCATTTGCAACGCATAGGCTTCACCAAGAGTGAAGCAGATCCCAACTCATATCTCATATGGGTTGGTGAGGATCCTCTTATATTGGTGTTGTATGTTGATGATCTATTCCTCACGGAAGTAAAGAGGCTCATTTCCAGTTGCAAGAGGGATTTGGCTTCAGATTTCGATATGAAGGATATTGGATTGATGCATTACTTCTTGGGATTGGACGTGTGGCAGTGGTCGAGCAAGATCTTCCTCGGACAAGGCAATGATACAATTGATATATTGAGGAGGTTCAGGATGATGGATTGTAAGTCCATGACTACACCTATGATTATCAATTTGAAGAAGTTGGGGGCTTCAAATTCAGATTTGGTGGATCCCACGATATACAGGAAGTTGATTGGTTCGTTGATGTATATGGTCAACACCAAGCCAAATATTTGCTTTGTTGTCAACACCTTGAGCCAATTCATGGTTGAGTTGAGGCAGGTGCATTGGGTAGCAGCAAAGCATGTGCTCAGGTACCTTCGAGGTAAAGATGGATTTGGTCTTAGATATGTCGAGGGTGATGGAGTGAGGTTGCATGGATATTCAAGGTCAAATTGGGAAGGTAGTGTAGTTGACAAAAAGAGCACTTATGGTGCTTGTTTCAGTATGGGATTAGCAATGGTTTATTGGTTCAGTAGGAAAAAAACTTTTGTGGCACTTAGTTAAGCAAAGGCAAAGTATATAGAAACTAGTTTGGAAAGTTGTGAGGCTATTTGGCTTTGCAAGCTTATTGCAGGGTTATGTGGTCAGGTATTGGAGCCTACTGTGATTTACTGCGATAATCAGAGTTGTATCTAACTCTCGGAGAATCTAGTGTTTCATGACAAGTCGAAACACATTGAGATCATATACCACTTCATCAAAGACAGGGTGTAGAAGGGAGTTGTGAAGCTCCAATACATTTCCATAGATGAGTAGATTGTAGATATTCTCACCAAACCCCTAGTGAAGCGGAAGCTTGTCTACTTTATAGACAAGTTAGGAGTGGTGGATAATACCTCCTTCGCTAATGAATGTTGATGTTTTGTAGCATCGAGGAGGTATTCTCACATTGGCCTTGGTGTCGAACATGTGGGAA
Organism: Picea engelmannii; assembly: GCA_009831015.1. NCBI lineage: Eukaryota > Viridiplantae > Streptophyta > Pinopsida > Pinales > Pinaceae > Picea > Picea engelmannii. Next base: position 76,148 of record ML810590.1, on the reverse strand, counting down.
TCTCTGTTGGCACTCACATTACATTTTTTATTTTGTGAAAACCCCTTTATATAGAGTTGGGGCTTGGAATTGTTGTTGTTGGGGCTTGGCACCCACTTGGAGGAATAAACAATTCGAATTTAATGTTGAGTTTAGTGAGGGGCTTCTAAACTCACTTTCATATTCCTATAAAAGGAGAGGCAATGTAAGGAGGCACCACACATCTTATTTTGTTATCATGTGTTTGGCATGAGTGAGTGAGCATTATTGCCAAAGATATTGGGGAGGCAATTTCAACAAGGAAATTTTTCACTTTGGCAAATCTAATCTAGGGGTTTCTGGTCTTTCTTTTTTGGTTTTTACGGCCAAGGAGGTGTCGCACGTGTGAGCTCACGCACGTGAGAGAGAGGAGAAAGAGGCCGCACGTGTGAGATCTATACGATGCATTTATTGCAGGTCATGCCATGTTTGAACCGCAATAGCAGATTCAATCGCAAGTGTGGGCCATACAGTTTGTACAACAGGTCATACCACACGTGCGAACCATATGTTGAGGAAAAGATATGAATTGATCTTACTCAAGCATTTTCAGACTTTACTTGGCTAAAGAAAAGTAGACGAGAATATTACCCTATGTTTATAGCCAACAAAAATAACATCATAACTCACAAGTATTAATTACGAGTGCTTAGGTTAGTCTTTTATCAACAAAAAAGCTTGCTGGAAATTCACTTTTTATGTAATATTCTGAATACATTAGTTGTTGAAATAAATGTAAGAACAAAAGTAAAGAAACCAAGATGATAATCAAGATAGTTGAGACATAAAACAATCATTTATTTCATTCCAATTCATCAAAGAGTAATTTTCTTTACAAAATCTCATACATAAATCTTGGACCAAAGTCAAACTTAGAAATCCCTGATGGAACATACAAAAGGACCTCTGACAGAAAACCAAAATTGAACTCTAAAAGCTGGATCAACTTGCCACAGAGTGTTGCCCACTCGACTCTGCACAATAGCCTTTATCAGTCATGGAAGTTAATTCACAAACAAAGAAGTCTACACAGACTATCAAAGATAGATCAACACCTATGAAGAACAAGTGTCTGAATGATTTGATTCAACCCTTAATATTGTTGTCTACAATAAGACCCTACTATCACAAAAGAGAATTAGGCTGTGATGAATATATGAATGAATGAAAACTGAACTATCTCAACATAAACTCAAAGAGCAAACCTTAGCAAGCTTGTGCTTCTATCCTCCTCTTGTTCCTCCCTTTCCTTTTGTTTTTAACAAATTAAAATTGGTTGAGGTAGTTGAACCACCCATTAGTTAAGTTAATTAAAGACTCAACTAACTTTAGTTAGGGGGAAAAGTAATAATTATAATAAGGGTCATAAATAAATAATAACTAGTAGGTGGGACCCCTTGTGACTCCCTTTAGTTTATAACAATCATAACAACTATAACATAACCATTAGTTAAACAAACACACCTCCTTGTGTCTCCCATCAACATATTTACTTTTGGCATTTTTAGCTCATGAAATTTGAAATTTTTTCAAAATAATACTCATATATCCAAAATAAAACATGCTGTCCCAAAATCCATGAAGTCAACTGTCATAAAACAATAGATAACATAAACTCAAAAGCCATATTTCTCAATGTGTGATGCAACCCTTCATTGGTTGCTGCTGTCAGCTCTTGATTTTCCTAAATTTTCCTTAGGCTTTATCTCACTAATCACGTGGGAACAATCGTCCTTTAGATGCATCCGTGAAGACACAGATTTGTCAGAGTCATTGGAGGGTGAGGACGGGGTAGTAGTGCTTTTTCCTTTCTCAAGTGCATGATGGGCTTCAGTCTTCAATCTCTTGTTAGCATGGGAGGATTGCAATGGCAAGTGGTTAGGGGCATCTTGGACAATGGGGTTCAAAGGTGGAGGAGCAGGCAAGGTCAAGTTGGGCCAGCCACGATGTTGGGAAACTGTCGGGTGGGCAATCTCCTGTCATCCAGCATTTTCAAGGACCTCGGGCTGTAAGGAGACATGAGGAGGTACAGGGATACCGGGGGCTTGTTGGGCTTGGAAGGGAGGCCTTTCCGACCTAGGTTGGACTATTCCCTGCCCAATCCAATTAAAGAATCCCACATGAGACAATTGGCCAAGATCTTCTGAATCAGCGTCAAAATGTATAGAGAACCTAGACCTTCTTGGGCCTCGGTTCCAGTTATCTCTGCCTCTGTTTCCTCGACCATGGCTTCCTCAACTAAAAAAACTCATCCTACATGTGTAATCGATTAGCGAATAGTCTTTTTAATAGCCATGCATGACAACTCTTAAAAATATGAAATAGATTTGGCTCAGAATGTATCAGGCTCATGCAATCCAGTCCATACAAATTGTTTTAATGTTAATCAACGAGCAGGGGGGTGAAAACAATGTTTTGAGATATGTGAGGGGTTTGTATTGAGCGAAAATATGATATAATGAAAGGGGAGAAGAAATGGTCACTGCTCAATGACAACAACAATCAACTATAAAGCCAACCAATAAAACCTCACTGCAATCTACCCAAGACACTGCCACTTTCATCCACTTAACACAGAAATTATCTTCGTTGTAATCAATATCAAAACAGGGAGTGAAAAAAATGAATATGGGATATGTGAAGGGTTTGTAATCAGCGGAAAGTGAGATAATGGAAAGGGAAGATAACGTTTATTGTTCATGAAATTAATCCTGTGATCCATAAAACATTATGCAGTAAGAAAAGATGCATCAACCAATAGTCATTTGACCAAATAATAATTCCTATGCCTTTAACTAGTTTATTTTTCATTAATCAAATATCCAACACAGTGTCACTACAAAACAATAAGTTTCCCATACAATTGTAAGGGGCTCTGTTCCCTTCATCTACACATTGTATTTTATAACAATTTACGAACAATGCCCATTTCCAAACTGTAACTATAAAAATCAACCATTGTCTAGGTATTTCTTCAACCCACGACTATATTCAACAGTCATGTTTTAAAAATAACAATGAAGTCACTATTACTGCCATAGAGCCCATCAAAATTGCAATGATACTCGTTCACATATATATATGCAGTAAACTAATCAAGACCAAATTGCCATGTCTAAAATGACAATTTATTATACAACCAACAACCATAATTTAGACACAAGCTATGCCGGAGTAATTTTCCCAGGCAATGTAGTTCTGCCCCAGTAAAAACAAACAGTTCAATGTGACTTAAAAGCTGAGCACCTATCCAACACGCATGTCCTCAACAGTGGCCAATTGTAATAAATAACATGCTTAAAACTCAATGGGTATCACCGAGTATGAAAACAAACCATCCATACTACACACAGTGCGCAGCTAATAAAATCCCATAGTGCAACATTTCCATTTATCACACAAAAAACATACAATCATGATATAACTCAGTATATCGTGTCGAGCTATTGATTTAGTCACTCGTGACTGACCGAGCTGTGCATACTCAGGCTTATTCAACCAACAAATAACAAGATGCAATGGATATATCCAGTCCAATAATCATTTGTCCGCAAAGAAGACCATGGTTACCCCACCCAATAATTCATTTCTCAAAATACCATACACGGAATACGATATGTGTGGACAACACCAAGCATTCGTAACCAATGCCAACCATCATTAAAAATACCATAAGTGCAATTACTAGTGACTGCGTATTAATCAACAATTCGCCATTGTGGGAGAAAATCAATCAACCGAACAAACTGTAGTAGCTATGCATACCCACACATCCAATCGAATCGGGGCAGAGGCCCTTCCAATAAAAATACGGAGTATTAATATGGGAGTGATTGCGTTCTGTGAAAGTGCAATTGGCGACAAAGGGTTTATTCTTATCATCACAGAAGCAGTAAGCAAATGTTGACTAACATGACTATCATAGACCAACTAGGTGAGTCTGTATTCAAGGTAACTAACCATACAATAACCTGTAGCAAATTGACAGGCATGACAATCTCCTCTATAACACTCCAGAGTGGAGGATTAAGGTTCTGTTATGTGGCCAACCCCGAGGAATGGAGCCAACCCCTCGTAATGGTGGAACCTTCGAGGCCAATGATGCACACAGAGAGGGCCATGATTCATTCGTGGCAGGTAACAAACTCGTGACAGGGGCCATAGTCCAAAGGGTAGGGCTCTAGTTTGGCCTAGGAAAAGTTTTTTTTATCGCGCACAAGGTATAACCTTCGTGCTCTTCGATCAACAATCACAACACAGAGGTGAGGACAGGGTCGAGGAAGAACAAGAACCTCATTGTGTGACCCTTGGTGGTGCAATCAACCAATTCCGAAGTGAACAAACATACTGACCCAGATAACCTCCGAACATTAAACCATGAAAGCTAGAGACTATACTAGTGACAGTGCGTGAAGATATCTATCCACCCAAAGCTAAACAAGAATCCTCCAACCAGACAACAATGATAACAAAGAGCTATCACCTAGGAAGACCAACAACCTCGATGAACTCAAAAATATTGCAGAAAGAACAATCCATTTTTCATTCAAACACCAAAATTTCACACAGTTGCAACGCTCAGGAAAAACACAAATCCATACACCTGAGCCAATAATCATTTCATAACCAGAGCGAAGTCAAGAATGGCCAAAAAAAGGACATACCTGTTAATTGAAATCCTTAAGACGAGAGGTGGCCGAGCGGTTTCATCTTGCTAAAATTTTGAAGCATAACACAACAACAAGATCGAACAATCACCGATTAGGGTGGCGGCCAACGAGAAGGGTAAAGGTGACGTGCAGTAAATGCACGTCGCCTCCACCCACATTACATTAACTCATCAGTACATGCCAACCAACCCTTCATTAAAACCATTAATTTAAAATCCGTGTTGGAATCCATATCAATCTCTTGCTAATTGCGCCATCCACATCATATGTCCCATTTCTAACTTAACCATATTGCATGTCGACTATACAATCTAAGAGATCATGTATAGAATCATCACCAATAGCGCGATCAACATTTCAACCTATACCATAGTGTAATCACCATGCACATAGACTATATAACTCAAATAAAATCGCAAAGCCATTAACTTCCATGAGCCACCAATGTTCATACCATATGTATATTGGTTACCAATTCCATTAACCAATGCATAACCATTGCATTATCACCTTGCCAAATGTGCCACCAACATTTCAACCATATGCATATAAAAAATGCAATTCAACACAATTTCATAGCCATTTTCTTGTTAGCTAGGGTTCAACAACAATCAACAAGTATTTTCATGCATGTGGTATTGCAGAACTAGGTCCCTTTCTTGCATGTGTTATAGTATTTTGCCTTCCTCTAATTGCCTTTCATATAATTTCACTAACATGTTTGTTGTGCAAGTGCGAGAAGAACAAATACCATTAATGAATAACATGTTGTAGTAACATGAAGGAACGACATCTCAAAGCTCAATTCATACCAACGACAATAATATCTCATCAACCATGTAAACATTTGTAGCACATAATCATAACATCGAAAATGAACAGATTCGATCTTCAATAATTCAAGGGGGTCCCACCTACTAGTATTATTTAGTCTTATATAATAATAGGCTTTAGCAACACTTTGCGGGCGAAATTACGTTGACGTTTTCAATCGTCAACACCGTACAACTGCATATCAGTGGTACAACAGACCACATGTGTGAGGAGGGTTGATGCAAGGAACCATACAGGTGACATCAACTAAGGTTTGGAACATATTTTTAAGTTCAAAACTTTTTCAGAATTTAAGTTGTAATTTTTGTTGAGAGGATTGTTTATATCCTCAGGATTCTCAATCTAAAAAAAATACTAGATAAAAATTTGTCTCTTGTGTATGGATGATTTCTCTCTAATCTTTGTGCTTCCGCTATAATTCCCTGTCATAATTTCAGTGTAAAATTATTCAGTGATAACAACCCTAGTTTACTGTTTGAGGACACATTTTAGGGTTAATAATAATGTTCTTTTTTTCTTATTTGGTTGCTCACATTCTCTCTTATCTTGCATCTCAAAGGAGGGCATTAGGCACTAGTCAACATAGGGTAGATTTGATGCCTACATGGAGTCTTGGAGTTCGCTCAAGGATGCTTAGGTTGAAAAAATATTCATGCAGGGGGAGTGGACCCAATATAGTACGTGGCTTAGGAGGATTGGAGTCTTTGGAGGCTTGTAGGAGTGTTGGACACATTGTGGAATGCCCTTGCATTTGGAGCCTTGCTTGTGGACGACATAATCTTGGAGCTTGACATGTGTATCCCTGGAGTGTAGTGTGCAACATTTGTGAGCCTACATGTGTTATTGTAGGTTGCTTGTAAGGGCATAGGCCCACATATGTATTGTTGGACTCCCTTACCTCTCATATATATAGAGGAGAGAGTCCTTCACCAACTCAATTTATTATTGTTGATTCTTGTGTAGAGATGTGATCAAGAGGAATGCAACACTTCTCCTCTCTCTCTTGGAGCCTCTAATGTACTCTCTCTCTATCTCTCTCATGGATTAGTTGGGTTTCCTAAGCTTGTTGGAGCATCATGAATACTAGGGTTAGGGTTTATTTGGAGATTAGGGTTTTGAGATTAAACCCTAGGTTGTACTTGTTGAAGTGAAGAAGAAGAGGAGGCATCTTGTCTTGGAGGACATGCTTGTGTGATGAATGCTTGTTGGATCTCCTTCATGTGAGTTAGGGTTTTCTTGGTTTTCCCTAGCTAGGGTTTTGGGGAGCCAAAGGACTATACTAGCCTTGCGATAAGGCTATGGTATGTACATGAACTTCATCTCTATACATATTAATGAAGTTTTCAGCTATCCAAAATTTGTGTAAATTGCAAATTTGATTTTCATACATCTATATTATTCATGGATTGTAATTTCCAATACTATATGACTTGTTGATTTCACATGAGTTAAGGATGGATGTGTTAAGTGATTTATCTTTATAATTGAAGAATATATGGGAAAATGTACAATTATTTTCAGAATTGTTATATGCACGACAAGATTTCCCTAAAGGAATGGAACCTATTAGCACACTTTGATATCTTATATCTTGAATTTCCAAGTGGACCGGAGTTGTTAAGAGTTGAAATATTGTCCATTGTTGCTACTGTTTTGTTTATATTTCATAACAACCCCAAGGCTGAAAATTCATACAGTTAAGATCCGGGAAACCTCTGCAAAAGAGGTGAAATGTTTGTTTTGCATTCAAAATCATTTTGGCCATAAACTTTTACACACTTTTGCTACACAATGGTATATTTACAGTTTTGAGAATATAACTTCTTTAATTAGTAGTGTTCAACTCTTAAATATGTGTTGATGCAATCTATTTGAAATCATAAAACTATAAATAAATGATACAATCCATTCACATAAAAAGATATCTTCATACGACATCACATGTAAACATATCAAGTCAAGTAATAAGACATCATTACATTTTTTTAGGAAGCTTCCACTTATCACTATGCAACATTGCACATTACTTATTTATTTATTTTAAGGAAGCTTCCACGTGTCACAAAGCAATAGTGTGCCACCACATTTACTTTGGCCACCTTATCAACGCCTTGATGAGTAGATGACTCGACAAAACTACAGTGAGGAATTTTTCCCTACAATCCACTTGGCTTGCTTATGTTTCCCTTGGAGGTCTTGCCTTAATGATGAGAATAACATGCCACTCAAGAGGCTTGAACCCTAGTGGGGGATTTAACAACATTACCCTTTCATTGACTCGACAATCAACCTTTGACAACATCATTGCATTAAAAAAGATAATGACATCTACATGATCGTGTACACTTTCCCCATGAGCTAAGAGTTGCTACTATCTTAGCTCAATCTTGCAAATGTCTTACCAAGCTACCCACTACCAAAAGGGTTTTACACAGAGAGAAAGTAATAGACTAAGAGAGTGAGCACAACCCCACAAATATATTTATGTTTACATGTGTACAAAAATCAAAAGGGGTCATTGTTATAACAACTTTTTATGGTCTTATCTCACATTGTGTCCCTCGGTTTTCATCTATGTTAGCGTCTCTTCCCTTGCATTATACGTCCTTCGTGTTGCAACCTCTTAGCATCTACACAATCTAGAAATATGGCATATTTGATGTGGAAAACTACTTGCAATGGGGAGTTGTGATCATTGTTGAGATTTGGGTACCTTGGAAAGTGGTCCCCTTGTGTTTGTGAGCTTCTAAATGTAGAATTTTTGAGGTCCTATGAGGCTGCCAACTAAGGTTTGTCCTTGACCTTAGTATGGCTCTAAGTTTCAACTATGTGGTTGTCTTTTGCTGTTGTTTTAGGACATCAAACAATCACCAAAATTTCTACTCAATATTTGATGGTTAAGTGCCCTTTGAGGTGCCCTTGCAAGTGTTTTCTTTACTCAATGTTAGCACATGCAATATACATAAAAAAACATAACACTACCTCTAGATCTTTAACTTTAAAATGTTAATCTACACTTCTAAGCATGCATAAAATTGACACAGATTTTTGGTCAACATGACCCTGGAAAAATCCCCCATGGGGAAAACCAGTTTGGAGTAGATATATATTGAAGGCCAGTTTGGAGAAAAAAGTACAACACAAGAAACATATACAAGTGAACCTGGTACAATAGCAACCACTCTCGGATGCCTTGGAGTTCCTCGAAGACTTCCCCACAAGCCTTGTGAAGTAAGGCGCCCCTTGCCTTGGTGAGCCTTTCTTCCTCTTGCTTGCTTTGTCTTTATCCTGATCCTTTGTTTTGCCATTGCTCTTGCTTGCCTTTGAACTTGCCTTGTCTTTGTCTTTGCCTTTGAAGTAGCCTCCTCCAAGTAATGGAGCGCCCCTCTCCTCAAGTGCACCTCCTCCTCATGCAAAACTCAACAAGGGGATGAATCCTCCCTAGCCAAGCGCCCTCAACCTCTCATGAAGTGTGCCACCTCTCTATTAGATAGAACCCACCAAGAATGAGCTCACTCCTTGCTTGATGTGCCCTCCCTCCAAGAATTTGCCTTCCTTCCTAGACTCATGCACCCTCACTCCTAATGGCTCCCTCTATAGTACAAGAGTAAGCCACAACAATGGGAGTGAGCCTCCAAGCAATGGGTAGAGCCTCCACTATTAGATGTGTGCCCCTCCTCTCAAGGTTGTGCCCTCTCCTCTAGCAAATGTGCCCTCCACCACAAGTATGCACCCTCTTCTAGAATGGTAGCCAAGCCTCCATGGAAGGCATCTCCAAGCTCTCTCAACTCAACAAAGGCTTCCTCCTCAAACCCTCATACAAGTGCACCCTCCTCTCCTCAAAAAATGTGCCCAAGCTCTCCTCCTCTTCTCCTCTTCTCACAAGTGAAGAATTAATCTCATAAATGCACTATACCCTCCTTTAGCCTCCTTTGGCCAAGCCCTAAAAGATCAATGGCCTAGATCCAATCTAGCCAAGTCTAATCA
>ML810590.1:32630-53171 GCA_009831015.1 Picea engelmannii | reverse complement strand
GCTGGGTTTTCTTCCCCTAGAGGGTTTCCCAGGATAAATGTTGTGTCTCTTGTGAATGTGTATTTCTCAATGATCTTGTTCTTATTATGCTCTTATCTATTGAAATGCAAAGAACTATAATAATGGCATAAACATTAACAAGGTGTGTTACATTTATTTTGGTATGCATGTGCTAACCCTTGGTGACTAAAACTACATGCTAGAGCACCTAAATTGCAAATGTAACCATAACAAATCAGCAAGAAGTTCTTGAACTGTTGGCTGTCCTAAAACAACAACAAAACCTTCATTGACAATTGAAATTTAGAGCCAACCTGAGGTCAAAGACAGACCTAGTTGGCAGCTTGATAGGACCTGGAAAATCTTCAATCATTCCCACAATACACATTGTGGACCTCTCTTAACTTTGCATTTGTGTTGTTCTCGATTTCCTGAGACTTTGAAACACAAACTTAGCATCTTCAACTAACTTAGAAAGTGACATGCCATATCATTACTTCACTCGTGACTTATGACTTATCTTCATCCTTTTTAGTTTCCACTAAAGAAATCTATCTCAAATCAAACTTTAAACTTATCATGATATTAAATCATTTTACAACCAAGTATAAAAAACAAAATAAACTCATTGTCCCCCTATCAAATAAACGACTTACTAAGGAAATGCAAGATGATGAGAAAAGCATAGTTTTTAATGTTTTCGTAATGCCACTCCATTATTACAACACAATGCATCCCAACATCTGATTAACAAAATGAAATTTTAGACATCCAAAACTCATTCTCTTGTTTATCTATGATGTGAAGGTAGATCTACATTAAAAATATAAGTAGAAAAGGATGGAGAAACATTAATACATCATATAAATATATCATTCATCCAATATACTTCATGAATGAATGAATCCTAACTAACAAAGACATACACATGAAATCAACAAAGAATCTAAAAGCATTGAAGTGCTTATATTTCTTCTTCTTCAAATGGATCCCGCTCAGGATAATCTCCCACCTGTGCATGTAATGAAACTTGATTTATTCAAGGGTACCATCTTTTAGTTCAACATAATTTCCATTATAATGCTTGATAACTTACATTTTGTGGTGTTAAAGCCAAAATCAAAATGTAAATAACCTTGGAAAGCAAAAATGCCATTTTAAAATTTTAAAATAAATGCATACTTCATTTTTGGCATAAATTCATAAAGGCTAAACCAAAACATAACTCATCATGACAAAATGGGGAGCCTCTACTTAGTTTATGGAATAAATGAGAACTATTAGTTTCATATGATTTCATATGATGCCAATATGGACTAAATGTAAAACATTTTAAGAAAAATTCACATGGACGTGTGAGTTCCATAAGTGGAATTCAACCGAAGTTTTAAAATTGCAAAAAATAAGGAAATTTTGTTACAGTTCTCGTGATGTCAGCAAAATCACCTAGATAAGATAAGATGCTATAAATTTATTAATGCCCAACAAATGAGCACAAATAGATCAACAGGACTGCTAAATATAATAGTGTAAATACAGAGTGGGTAAAAGATTTCCGTCTACTAAATAACAATTGGTTAAAAATCTAAGTAGAAGAGACTTGATATTAATGTAAAAGAAAAAACAAGAAAACAAAGAAAACTCAAGAACCAAACATTGATCAAATTAGAAGTAGAAGAACATAGAAAAGGGAAAGGACAAAGAAGATAGGAGTGAGTTAATATGTTGACAAACTCAACCTTGCTGGTGGGTTTGTCAAAGTTCCACTAGGATCCACACTTTTTTTCAAAATTCCAGCGATTTGGGTTGTCTTAAAATGGGCTAATACTCTAAAGGGTAAAGTTCCATGTTCCATGATCTAAGCCCCCGCTAATCAGGTGGAACTATAACTTCCAGCAAAATTTCTACTCAATTTAAGAAAAAATTTCCACTAGAAATTGTTGATGTTTGGACAACATCGGGAAGACATTCTCTTAGAATAATAATTAATAATATAATTATTGATTATTAAATATCATATATAATAAGTAAATGATAATAATAAATAGTTATTGATTATTCAAGGGACGCATCCTTTCATGGATGGTCACCATATGTTCCCTATATATGGAACACTCATCATTGTAATAATATTCCGATCATCTCTTATATGAAGAAAAACAACATGGTATCAGAGCAGGTTGTCTAGGTGTGACTTCCTAATCGGAGAGCCCAGGAATATACGAGTTTTGAGGATGTAGTCCTAAGTGAGTTTAGGAGTAAGAGCAAAGAGAGTTTTTCTCCTACATTTTGTTTGTTGGTTTCTTTGAGAGCGCCATTTTTGTGAAGGAACTTTTGTTGCGTCTGTTGAAGAGGGAAGATGGGGATAGCGCTTCTCATCGAATCTTTAATGTTAGCTATTGAAAGTATTGATGGGGTTGTAAAACCTCCCAGGTAACAGACCTCGTTTCTAAGGTTCTGTAGCCCAAACCAAAGAAGTATAGAAGCACTATATTAACATAAAGAAATTTGGCGCGATTTACCCCACAAGTTATCTGTTGGGTGGATTGGCGTGGATAGAATTGATCCCAATGCCATTTCTACGTATCTCAAAGCATAGCCCATTGAGATTGCATAAATTCAGTCCGCTACATGGCCCTGTGTAGTGGCATCGATAAGTATCCCAATTGCAACTCCAACGGGACTCGAAATCGCAAAGGCGAAGGCATACACTGCACATGAGAGGAAGGGCCTGTTAAGAATTATGCACAAGAGGGCTATGCCCATCGCAATTGCAGAAAATATCTTGTGTAAACACACCGTCAACAGAGCTCTCCACGCATCAGCCTTCGTCGTTGCAACACCAATGGAAATCCCTTCGAAGACAGAATGGAAGCACAGTGCAAGTATTAACAATAAACTATCTCCCATGGGAGTCTTCTTTACCAATGATGCTAACTTTACCATGTTCGATTCTCCATTTGAATGTGGCGGTGTTTGGAGGGTCTGAAAGTTGAGTGGTTCCTCGCCAGTTTGTCTGGGTACTCCACTTTCGGTAGAGAGAATATCAACTTTTCTTTGAAGAGGAATTGTAGTGATGTTTGATCCATCTTGCTTCTGATACACCCAAGCGACGATGAGGTCTCCGAGCATGGTAATGAGGTAGCCTGCAGTGCAGAACATGAATGCAAAAGGATACGTCTTGTCCGTCAAATCTACGAATGTTTCTGCGGAATCATTGAGAAAATGCATCCAAGCCGTCCCCAAGAAGACGCTAGCGAAGAACTGAGTTCCCAGCAAAAGAAAGCTCTTGTTCCATCTGTAAAGACAGGCGACAATGGTATCCATCAATAGAGGATACAATGGGCTATGAGGCAGGAGATACACAGTGTGTAAAATGCATACTGTGTGCCTATTTGAGACCCTAACTGCAAAGTCTTGCTTCCCCTTCTCTCAATATGTCTTCCCCTCGTGTCCTGTATCCCATGTTACAGATACCTTTTAATTGTGTTGTACAAAATGTTTTATGTCATTGAGCCTTACAGGATCGTTGGATGGACAAAGTTTGTAGTTCATGACAATGGCAGTGCAAGGAAATCCACTCTCGAGGCATTGCAGAGGCACAAATTTCTCATCTTGTGAAAATGACCAAGATTTCTTAATGAGTGGATTCCATCTTGAAGTAAAGGCAAATGTATAAAAGGTGAGGCAACATTGTGTTAATGGGGCATTTAATGGGATTCCCCACGGCCCCCTTCCTACTCATAATCTGCTTGTGGAAAATATTTGATATTGTTAATTGGAACAATAACTCCAAAGAGGGATCATGTGTCATATTGGAATATCAATTGGGTACAATTGAAAGATGAAGTTCTCTATGTTAAGAAGAGCGCTTGTGGCAAGAGGGTTATCCTAGAAAGAGGGAGCAACCAATGAGGCAAAATGGACAAGTAGGATTTTCAGCTCCGGAGGGAGAAGTTATTGAGCCACTCTCAGTTCCAGATAGAGCAGTTGCAGAGGAACCAATTGTAGAGAGAGAGTGGAGGAGCCAGTTCGACATAGAGCAGCCCCAGAGGAGGGCAATTGTTGACAGAGTAGAGAAGTTACTCTCAGTCTCAGTGTTTAACAGTTACTGCAACTCCTCGTGGTACCTTTTGAGAGAGCAAGAGACCTCAGAGATATCCGTGATATGCCGCAGCTATGAGCCACATCATTGATTCTGAGCCTTCCTGTTATGAGGAGGCATCTAGCCAACAAGTATGGAGAGATTTCATGATGTGTGGAATATTGTTCTGAGACCCGAGGGGAAGTTTGTAGTGACTTCCAAATGGATCTACAAGATCAAACACACAGTTGACGGGAGCATCGAGAGGCACAAAACGAGATTTGTTGCTAGAGGATTCTCTCATGTGGAGGGAATAGATTATGAGGAGACATTTCTTCATGTTGCTCGATACACTTCTATCTGGATGATTATTTCCCCTGTAGCATCCATGGGTTAGAGAGTACATATGGATGTAAAGACAACCTTTTGCAATGGAGAGATTGAGGAAGAAGTATACATCGAGTAGCCAGATGGTTTCGTGATACATGAGAAGGAGTCTCATGTGTGTAGGTTGAAGATGGCCTTGTATGGAACCAAGCAACCACCTCGAGCTTGGTATGCAAGGATTGATGGACACCTGATGATTTTTGGGCTTCAACAAAAGGGTTGTCGATCCTAGCCTATACTACAAGACCGTTAATGGTGAGTCCCTAATTTTGGTCCTCTACGTTGATGATTTATTCCTCACCGATATAGAGAGCCATATTGTTGAATGTAAGTAAGCATTGGCCTCTAAGTTTGAGATGAAGGACCTTGGTATGATGCACTACTTCTCGGGACTAGAGGTGTGGCAGAGAACTGATGAGATCTTCCTGAGTCAGGGGAAGTACACAGTTGCGATATTGAAGAAGTTTGAGATACTGAACTTGAAGTCCGTGGCTACACCAATGATGACGAATCTGAAGATACTAAGTGTCTTCTTTTGATTCTGACGAAATTGATCCGACTCTGTACAAACAACTGATTGGATAATTGATGTATCTAGTTAACACCGAACCAAATATTTGCTATGCAGTGAGTGAACTTAGCAAATTTATAAGTCAGTTGAGATAGACACACAAGATTGTTGTGAAGCATGTGTTGAGACAATTGCAAGACACAGTTGGACATGGTCTGAGATATACTTCCAGTATTGATATGATATGGCAAGAATATATTGACTCTGATTGAGTAGGGAACGTAGTGGACAAAATGAGCACCTTCGGGTGTTGCTTCACTTTGGGATCTTCCATGGTTTCCTGGTGTAGCAGGAAACGAACTTCTATGGCTTTGAGCACAACAAAAGCAAAGTACATTGCATTAAGTATGGCAATTTGTGAAGCAGTGTGGCTTAGCAAGCTCCTTGCAGATTTATCCGAACATGTGCTAGATTCCACCATTATTCATTATGGTAACCAAAGTTGTGTGAAGATCTCTGATAATCCAGTGTTTCATGACAAATCGAACCACATTGATATCAAGTACCATTACATCCAAGACATGGTGCAGAGGAAGGAAGTATTGGTGCAGTACCTCCCTATAGATGAGCAGGTTGTTGATGTTCTTACCAAACCAGGACAGAGTTCAAGTACTTCTGTGACAGACTTGGCGTGGCAGAGAATGCCCCCCTCGCTGAGAGGGAGTGTTGATGTTTGCAACTTCCTGAGACATTCTCCAGATCGTACTCCTCTGTGACTAAGTTGAGTTGATCTGTGATGACACTTATCCAAGAAGGGATAAGTGGGGCACTTATACGAGAAGGGATAAGTGTGTTTGGGCTTATAGCCCAACGTCCCATGTGGAGAGCACATGAGTACATGTCAAGGGAGTTGACCCTTGACGCCATACACTATGGGAGTTGACCCTAGTGTTTCTAGAGGGTGTAGCCTCTAGAAGTCCACATGGAGTGCCATGTGTGACAAACTTTCTCTAGATCGTACTCCTCTGTGAATTGAGTTGAGTTGATTTGTGAGGACGCTTATACGAGAAGGGATAAGTGCATTTGGGCTTATAGCCCATCGTCCCATGTGGAGAGAACATGAGGACATGTCAAGGGAGTTGACCCTTGACGTCTCACACTATGGGGAGTTGACCCTAAGTGTTCCTAGAGGGAATAGCCTCTAGAAGTCCACCTGGGAGTACCATGTGTGACAAACCTTTTGCTACTATGGTGGTTGTGTACCACTGGCGGAGACTACGTGTCTCTGGACAGTAGTTGTGTACTACTATGGAAAGTTACCTCCCTAGCTAAGAGGGAGTGTTGATGTTTCAGCATCGGGCGAAACTTCTCCTAGATTGGGTTGCAGACCAAGGGAGATAGGATACATTTATCATAAAGGTGCACTTGTGGTAAATGGACCCAGATGTAGTCCTTCCTTGATCATGACAAGGAATAATATGGATTCGAGGTGCTTGAAGTGCTTTCCACGTGTCACTTAGCATCAGACCGACATTCACTCATAGGTGTGTACCTATGGTGAAAGATCCTAGTGTGGTGTTTGTCCTAGTCATAGTGATTTGACAAGGAATGATAAAGACTCAAGATGCTATATGCTAGTACATGCGGACCCAAAGTGAGCCTAATCTTAGAGAGAGTTAATTGGCTCAGAGGGAGAGCCACAGAAGGAGTTTCTCCTCAGTTCAGGTGGGAGAGAGATGTCTCCCAAGACTGACAAACAAGTGTCACGAGTCTAGGGTGAAGTTTGTATACTTAAAAGACAAGCTTGGCATGTTGCAGAATGTCTCCCTCGTTGAGAGGGAGTGTTGATGTTTGGACAACATCGGGAAGACATTCTCTTAGATAATAATTAATAATATAATTATTGATTATTAAATATCATATATAATAAGTAAATGATAATAATAAATAGTTATTGATTATTCAAGGGACGCATACTTTCATGGATGGTCACCATATGTTCCCTATATATGGAACACTCATCATTGTAATAATATATCAATCATGTCTTATATGAAGAAAAACAACAGAAATGGGTTGAGTTTGTTCACTTATTAACTTACTCTAGAATATAATGGGTGGACAATCTCCATGACATTTTCTCCTCCTCTGTCTTTTAAAGGTAGTATTTATTTATCTATCGGCAAGCTTTATTGAAGATTGGAGGTATTGCTTCTAGTTGATGTGAGGCTCTTATGTTTGCAATTTTTTTCATCTGTTATTTATTTACTGTAGGAGACCCTTGTAGAATGTTATGAAGGCCTTGTAATGAACTATGTGTCATTTGGATAGTGTAATGTGAGGGTTTAATCCCTCTTCCATCTATTGTTGTTGTATTAAGCATGCATCTAATAAACCTTGTTGCTAGAGTAACTTAACCTCACATTCATAACAAATGATTAAGAATAGCATCCCTATCCTTCCAAGGTTAATTTTCTGCAATAGTTTTCAATAAGCTAAGGCTAACTTGTCGCATGTATAACAACCCTTGTTGCTTTACACATTTATGCATTCACCCTCTTATATCCATGCCTCTTTGACTCCATTTTTCCTAAGATTTGATAGGCACTGGTCTTGGAGTTTTCCATCATCTTTTGGGTTCTCGCACCATTCATTCTTCCACCTATGCTACAACCATTCATTTTGCTTGGGCTTATTCTTCAATAAATCATCTTGTGCCTCCAATCTATAGCCTTAGCAATCCTATCCTTAGGGAAGCCCCCTTTAGTTGGAGAAGAGAGAACCAAAAGTGAGTGGAAGAGCTAATATGGTACAAAACTAGTTTCTTAATCCTTCAAGTTTTACATGATATAGGGTGCTAGATTTTGATGTAACTAGCCACAAATGAAGATATTTCTCCTAGACTACGAAATTCAAACCAATCCAATGCCTCATCTTCCAAGGTACATACAAACAAACATCTTCATCGTGGCATCTTCATGAATAACATAAAGATTCGAAATAAACTTCATGAAAGATGTGACATGTAGTGTCATTTAATCAATATGTCCATGGAACCTCACAATGCGCTCATCCCAATCTAAATCACAAAACTCATTTGGATATCCCGAGATATCTAAGCAATCTAATGTGCCATAAAATGTGCCATCCAATGATGTCATATTTCTTTACTTCTTTAATATGAAATTTGGAAAACATATCACCATCTTACATCGTTTCAATATCAATGGAGTCGCTAGCTGAGTCTTCAAACGCCTTCAAACCTTGTTGGATGTCCTCACCTCTACAATCAATAAATCTCATCAATGTCTCCTGGAACAAGGCTTCATTCCTTCTTGGAGTCGCCAAATGGCGAAAGATCTTCAAAGAAATTCCCTCATCAAATCATTGTATCCAATCTACTAAATCTTAGGAACTGGACATTGTCCCTAGCAATGACGCCAATTTGTTACCCCCCAAACTTGCACTCAAAAATATTCAAGTCCTTGAATAACTACAACTTAGAGGAACTTAGGAAGGTTACCCATTGTCACCACAATAATTCGTCCTCTCACTTTAGGCCTGTTGATATTATGGTAGCTGCAGGAGGTATTAACCTCCACGTGTAACCCTGACAAGAATAGAATATTCCCTAAAGCTTTGGACATAACCCTAGAAGACAAGTCGGCCAAAGAAAATAATTAATATTCAGTCTTTAGCCTCCAAAAAGAGAAGTTCGCCCAGACAGCTAAGAAAGAGAAGTATAAATACAGGATGTCAGAGCTCATTTGTACACAACTCGAAACTGCAGAAATCTAGTAAGTGAGCAAGTTTGGAGAGTAGTTACAGTTGCAACTACTGCAACTAGTATTTTCGGTTTTACGCTTGGACTTTCTCTTGGTTATGGTTTGGACTTTCTGCTTGGTACACTAGCTCTGGAGAGTGGTACGCTACCTTGATTGGATTTTGGACCTAGGGTTTGCTTCCAGAATTATTCTCTATGTCAAGGTTAAGGTGCTCGGAGGTGGCTTCAACATATGGTTGGGTGACAATATTGCTATATTGTATATGGTTAAACGAGCACACCTATTATTTTCTAACAAGGCCAACTCTATTTTTGCATAAGGGATGAAACCCTAAGAAAGATGTTTATGATATACTTGGAATTTTAAGGAATTATGGATTGCCAGAACCAATACCTCTCCAATGGGTGATGTCGTCAGGATCAATAATCAAGATGGTTCAAACTTGTATGGAAGAAGGCATAGGTAGGTTGTTACAAACATGCTCTAACCAACCATATCAATTTCTTCAATATGCAGAAAATTAAAAGAGTGCTCTTTGAAAGATGCTTCTCACAACCAATACAAATCAACCAAGAGATAATATGCAACCATAAATAATTAAAGGATAGACACATATGAAACCATAAAAGAAGTAGACAAGAGTAGGAAGTCTTCTTTATAGAATGAACAACCAACAATACATCATGCTCCATGTATGATTTCACCCTAAAATCAAGAGGGCCTAAACGTACCACACTTAACCTTGCAAACCCTAGCTAGTGTAGCACTCAAAATAGAGTGAACACCTCTAACCAAGACATTACAACAACAAATATCCTTCAATAAATACAATGATTACAATGATAGCAAAAATGCCCTTTTACAAAGACTATTCCAACAGATCTATACTAGTGATTTCTAGCCATCAAATCAACCCAAGAAAACAGAAAAAAGGTGATGAGCCTCAAATTGAAGTGCCCCTTAACTTCTTCCTCCCAATGGATCATCAACTAAGCTTGGAGGGGATCTCCCACACAACCAACCATAAACTTAGCAAATGAACTCATCTTTGGTTTATAGGTTCAATCCTCTCAAATTACAACTTGGTGCCTTTTAAGCTGTTAGAGAAGAAAATAATGTCTTAATCCACAAACCATGTCATCCCACCAAGGGCACAACTCCCTAGGGCCTTCTTCATGTGATTTAGAGCCTCTTAAACTTTAGTGCACCACTAGGAGAGTCTTTATCATCCCTAGTGCTTTTGTTCTAGCATGTAAATGAGTTCACATTTGACCCTTCTTTAGTTTATAGGTCAAGAGATTAACTTCGGAACTTTTTAACTTTTGCATAGGTCCACTTGCCACATGTCATCATTCTACTCTTTAGAGTGTGCTTTAATTCTTTATTTAGGAGCTCTTGGGCAATGTCATCCATGCCACACGGTGCTTTCTCATGGAAAGGACTTTCCTCCAAATATGTAGAACATGTCTTGTGAAGAGAACTGAGGTACTATCAGGCTGCTAAATCTGATCTGTCTTTGACCAGAAATTAGCTCTAAGCTTAATCTTCCAAAACTGTCCTTTGCTGCCTTTTAGGACAGCAAACAATTAGGTAACTTTCTGCTGATAATTTCCATTGGTTAAGTGTTATTTGAGGTGCCCTTGCAAGTGTTTTTACATTCCAATGTTAGCACATGCAATAATCCTCAAACACATAACACTCATCAGATCTTTACAACTCTAAAATGTTGATCTAACAATTCTAAGCATGCATGAAATTGACACATCAGTTTTTGGTCAACATGACCCTGGAAAAACCCCCATGGGAAAAATCAGTTTGGAGTAGATGTATATAGAAGGCCTCAAAGCAAAATGTACAACAAGGAAAACATATACAAGTGAACCTGGTACAATAGCAACCCTTCTCGGATGCTTTGGAGTCCCTTGAAGATGTGCCTGCTAGCCCCTTGAGCTAGGCGCCCTTTGCCTTGGTGCGCCCCTCTTCCTTAGCTAGTGCCTTGACCTCTTTCCATGCCTCTTGCTTTGCCTTTGCCCTTTGCTTGTGCCTTAGAACCTTGCCTTGCCTTTGTTTTTCCCTTGCTAATGCGCCCTCCTCTCAAGAGTACCTCCCTCCAAGTGATGGGTGCACACTAAGCCTGAGTGTGCCCCTCCTCAAGCAAAACTCCCACAATAGCATGCGCCCTCCACTCCTCATAGAGTGCACCTCTCCTCAACAAGTAGACTCCTTCCTCAAGGTGCGCCTCTCCTCAAGATGATGCACCTCTTCTCTCAAGAATGTGACCCTCTCTAAATGAATGCACCCTCCTCCAAGATGTAGCCCATACTCCATGATAGACACTCCATGGTAGACTAGTACCAAGCTAAGGCTCCTCCCAAACCCTTGACCTCATGTGCCCTCTCCTCCTCAAGAAATGCGCACAAGAGCTCTTCTCCTTCTCCTTCTCCTCTCCTATCAAATCTCTCAAGTGAAGAATGAATCTCATCTTTGAACTATTCCCTCCTTTAGCCTCTCTTTGGCCAACCCCTAAAAGATCAATGGCCTAGATCCAATCTAGCCATGTCTAATCAATAGGTGAGATTTAATTCTAAAATCTCACTTAGGAAACCCACTTTTGTTAGTTTGCCTCATGTCCTTTAACTCACTCACAAAGTGAATTAAATGTCACTTTAATGACTTAAGTGACATATTTCACTTTTGACTTAAGTTCCTAAGTAAAAGTGAAATTAGAACATAAAGTAAAGTAAAGAGGATAATAGTCTCCCCCTTTGTGTTTAGAGACTCACAAACACAAAGGGACCACTTTCCAAGGTACCAAAATCTCAACACTCCCTCTTACCGAGGAAAGTGCCCTTCACCCCCAATCTCATCCCTGAAGTGGACATGGTTGCCTACTGGAAAATACTCGGTGAGTATGGTTGTACCTTGATCATCAAAAGTAGTCTCTGACACATATCTTCTCAACCTGCGTGATCTATAGATGGAAGTGCATCTCCACCTATCCAAGATCACCTAGATCTTGGTATCATACCAAAGATTTCAACCTTGGTCTCCCACCAAGGCTTTCTACCTCCTAGCATCTCGCCAACGGTCACTACTCTTGGCATCTCACGAAGAGTCAGTCTCTTGGCATCTCACGAAGAGTCTCTCCCTCTTGGCATCACACCAAGAGTATCTGGATCTCGGCATCTCACCAAGATCTTCAACTTGGCCTCTCACCAAGTGACTTCCACCTGAAGTGGAACTTGAACTTGATCTGCCCATCTTCGTAGCCAAGTGAGGCTCAAGCCTCTGTGGTGCCCTGCTCCTCCTCCTCACCAATCTTTGATGCTCTGAAGCCCCTGCACCAACCCTCTGTCTCGACAACTCTGAAATTGAAGTTGTCCCGAGTGGACCAGTCACCCATGAAGATGGTGTCCTAGAAAACTGAGTCTGAGCTCCCTCCGAATCACTACTCTGAGTCAATAGGTCCTCCTCAACTCTATCTCCCCACCTGACGCTGGATGGTGCATCAATTGAACAACAACTGACGAACACACACTCCCTCGCAAACTGAGCAGTGAACTCAACCTTCTCTGTTGTTGCTGCAGTATCATCCTGTTGCTTCTTCTTCTTCTTCTTGGGACATTGTCCTGCATAGTGACCCATCTCTCCACAAGCAAAGCATCTCACTGTGCTCATGTCTCTCTCTTTCCCACTACCACTCTGTTGTGGTTTGGCCCCTCCCTTGGGACCCTGTCTAGCACATCTGCCAATCTTCTTCTTTCCCTTAGTACACAGAGCAAGGTCCTCGTCACCCTGAGATATCCGTTGTTGTCCTGAAGACTCCGAGGTGCATCTCGTCTCCTCCTGTACGAAATCATTCCAAAGTCTCTCCCAAGTAGGCATAACCTCCCGGGCAACAATGCCTTGAACAAATGAACCCCAAGGTTTGGTAAAGATGTTTAAATTTGTCCTCACCATAAAGTCTGGGTCCACTATCTCTTCGACGGTTGCTAGCTCATCTCTAATCTGAGTGAATCTACCAAGGAATGATGTAACCAATTTGGAATTGAGCATCTGAATGCTCCTGAGCTTGTCCTACAGAACCATCTTTCGGTTCTGGTTTGGACTATGGTAAAGCTTGCATAAAGACTCCCACATCTCAAATGCATAATCTTTACCAGTCAAATGTGAAATGACGTGGTCTCTCACCCCGTCAGAAATAGTCATTTTGGCCTTGTTGTTCCTCTTCCTGAATTCTGCCACCAACACGGGAGCAGTGACAGGAGGAACAACAATAGGAGCCTGAACTATATCCCATAGTTCAAGATCCTCTTTGGCGAAAGTGATCCTGGCCTTCCAAGGGGACCAGTTGCTAGCTCCGTCTAGCCTATCCTCTGCCGCATCTAGGACGTCGACATGGTTGTCCACTAAAGCTCACATTGATGCTAAAACTGCACAAGAGTATCGCCTCACTCCTGTCAACACAAGTGTGAAAAGAGGCAGTCAACCTACAACATCACTCCTAACAAAACAGGTGTGATAAGAGGTTGTCCAAAACAACCTCACTCCTGTCCACGTAGGTGTGATAAGAGGTTATCCACAAGTGTCAAAAAAATCAGTCATGCAACTGTCCAACAAATCTGCCCACAAGCTTTCCACTAACTCTGCCAACAAGCTGTCCAAACATCTGCCAATAAGTTGTCACAAAATTGTCCACTGAATGCACTAGAAATCAACAAGTCTTTGCCACCAAGGGCTCTGATACCATGAAGAGAACTAAGGTACTATCGGGCTGCTAAATCTGATCTGTCTTTGACCAGAATTTAGCTCTAAGTTTAATCTTCCAAAACTGTCCTTTGATGTCTTTTAGGACAGCAAACAATTAGGTTTATGCTGATAATTTTCATTGGTTAAGTGTTATTTGAGGTGCCCTTGCAAGTGTTTTTACATTCCAATGTTAGCACATGCAATAATACTCAAACACATAACACTCCTCGGATCTTTACAACTCTAAAATGTTGATCTAACAATTCTAAGCATGCATGAAATTGACACATCAGTTTTTGGTCAACATGACCTTGGAAAAACCCCCATGCCACATGGGGAAAACCAGTTTGGAGTAGATGTATCTAGAAGGCCTCAAAGAAAAATGTACAACAAGGAAAACATATACAAGTGAACCTGGTACAATAGCAACCCTTCTTGGATGCTTTGGAGTCCCTTGAGCTAGGCGCCCTTTGCCTTGGTGTGCCCCTCTTCCTTAGCTAGTGCCTTGACCTCTTTTCTTGCCTCTTGCTTTGCCTTTTCCCTTTGCTTGTGCATTAGAACCTTGCCTTTCCTTCTCCCTTTGCTTGTGCCTTAGAACCTTTCCTTGCCTTTGCTTTGCCCTTGGTAATGCACCCTCCTCTCAAGAGTGCCTCCCTCCAAGTGATGGATGCACACTAAGCCTAAGTGCACCCCTCCTCAAGCAAAACTCCCACAATAGCATGCGCCCTTCCTTGCCATGCGCTCTCCACTCCTCATAGAGTGTGCCTTTCCTCAACTAGTAGGCTCCCTCCTCAAGGTGCGCCTCTCGTCAAGATGATGTGCCTCTTCTCTCAAGAATGCGCCCTCCTCAAGCTAGTGTGCCCCTCTCTAGATGAATGCGCCCTCCTCCAAGATGTAGCCCATACTCCATGGTAGACTAGTACCAAGCTAAGGCTCCTCCCAAACCCTTGACCTCATGCACCCTCTCCTCCTCAATAAACGCACCCAAGAGCTCTTCTCCTTATCCTTCTCCTTCTCCTCTCCTCTCAAATATCTCAAGTGAAGAATGAATCTCATCTTTTCCCTATTCCCTCCTTTAGCCTCTCTTTCGCCAAACCCTAAAATATCAATGGCCTAAATCCAATCTAGCCATGTCTAATCAATGGGTGAGATTTAATCCTAAAATCTCTCTTAGGAAACCGACTTTCCTTAGTTTGCCTTATGTCCTTTAACTCACCCACAAAGTGAATTAAATGTCACTTTAATGACTTAAGTGACATATTTCACTTTTGACTTAAACTCCTAAGTCAAAGTGAAATTAGAACATAAAGTAATGTAATGAGGGTAATAGTCTCCCCCTTTGTGTTTAGAGACTCACAAACACAAGGGGACCACTTTCCAAGGTACCCAAATCTCAACATCTTGAACCATGTGTCCATGCCCAAATGTCTCAATGGTGAAACATGCCTCCAAATAAGTGGAATGTGCCTCAGATAATGTGTTATGCCCCATAAGGTCACTTTAAAATACTTTTGAAGCCCCTTTTGCATCAAACGTGCCTTTGGCAAGGGGTTGATTCACAATCAAGCTGACATTAGCTTTGCAGTTAACTCTTTGAGTCAGTTCATGGTGGACCCTCGAAGAGTGCATTGGATAGCTGTGAAGCATGTGCTTCGCTACTTGAGAAGTACAATGGAGTATGGGTTGTTGCATGAGCAAAGTGGTGGAGTGAGATTGGCAGGTTTTACAGATGTTGATTGGGCAAGATGTGCAGAGGACAGAAAGAGCACTTCAAGGTGTTGCTTTAGCATAGAATCAAATATTATATATTGGTTCAGCAGGAAGCAAAGATCAGTGGAATTGACCTCTGCTGAGGTAGAGTACATGGCAGCTAGTTTAGCAACATGTGATGCACTCTGGTTGAGGAAGTTGCTCTCGAGACTGTTTGGCAAGGAGTTAGAGGCTACTCTAATACACTGTGATAATCAGAGTGGCATCAGGATCTCTGAGAATCGTGTGTTTCATGATCGTAGCAAACATATAGACATCCGCTATCAGTTCCTACGAGATTGTGTACAGAGGGGAGCTATGAGGCTCCAATACATACAGACAAATGGTCAAATGGAAGATATATTTTCCAAGGCACTATGCAGACATAAATTCATGAAGTTCAGACATAAGATGGGGTTGGTTCATAATCCCTTCCTCATTAAGAGGGAGTGTTGAGAACAGTAACTCGGAAGCTCTTCTTCCATGTGATGGCATCCTAGCATGGAGGGGGGACAATGAAACTAGCCAAGTTGATGGGTTAAATCTTTTTCCTAAGTCTAACTTAGAAAAAGTACATTAATTGTGTTATATTTTAATATTGACTTAATGAGCACTTTTTCCTAAAGTTAAAAGTGAAAATAATTTAAGTGAAGGTATTTTAATCCTGGTCATCCATCTCATTGAGAGAGTGAGGGTTGTGTTAATGTTTAAGCCATTATTATAGTTCTTTGCATTTCAATAGATAACAATAGCATAATACAAGATCACTGAAAAATACACAATCACAAGAGACACAACATTTATCCTAGGAAACCCTCTAGGGGAAGAAAACCCAGCTAAAACTTCCTTATTATAGATAGCCAATACAATGCCAAGAGATAACTCAAACTAAAACAGAAGTTCCTCTCCCAAAGATGCGCCACTCTCTCTCCTTTTGCAATTCCGAAACTTGTCTCTCAAAATGAGCAAGTGAGTTGTGTCTAAGTGAGGTGCTAGCCTCCTTATTTATATTAGACTGGCACGTGTGAAGTGTCTCTTCACTAGCAGGGCCGACTTCTCCAACTGGGTGGTTATAACCACCTTTATTATACTTCAGCACCCCTTTAATATTTTCTGGGGCCGACTTCTTATTCTACCTATTACAATTATCTTTTGACCAATCTGCAAAAGGGGATTTGGTCCTTTATAATAACCGACATGATCAATCCGCAATGGGGATTGATCCAATGAATACACTTTGCAGTTATAGTAAGAATACACTTTGCAGTTACATTATTTTTACTTTGTAATATATCAAATAATAGTAAGAATACACTTTGCAGTTACATTATTTTAACACTCCCCCTTAACAAGAAGGGTATTCTTCAGCAGCATCATGCGAGAGAGAGAGGCCTTTATCATCAACAACATCAAGTGGGTGAGAGGACAACATCATCAATATCATCTTGGAACACTGACTAGCGTATCTATAAATCATCGGAAGTTTTCTTCATCGACAGCATCGTCATTCTCAAAGGAATGCCATCATCATCTGCATCACTATGTATTAGTATAAAAACTGATACATCATCATCATCATCATCACAACACAAGGCTGGCTCATCATAATACAAGATTGGCTTTACGTCACAGTTGTCAAGCTGGAAGCACAGTCTCATCTCAATGTCTTGCTTTACGTCACAGCACTCAGGCTGGAAGCAAGATACTAGACTAGCTTTACATCACAGCTATCAGGCTGGAAGCACAGTACTAGTCTCATCTCATCGTCTTGCTTTATGTCACAGCACTCAAGCTGGAAGCAAGATACTAGACTGGCTTTACGTCACAGCTATCAAGCTGAAAGCACAGTACTAGTCTCATCGCATCGTCTTTCTTTACATCACAACACTCAAGCTGGAAGCAAGATACTAGACTGGCTTTACGTCACAACCATCAGGCTAGAAGCACAGTACTAGTCTCATCTCGTCGTCTTGCTTTACGTCACAACACTCAAGCTGGAAGCAAGATACTCGTCCTGCTTTACGTCACAACCATCCGATCGGAAGCAGGATACTAGACTGGCTTTACGTCACAGCTATCCAACCGGAAACTCAGTGCTAGTCTCATCATATCATCTTGCTTTACGTCACAACCATCAGGTCGGAAGCAAGGTACACATCCTGCTTTACATCACAACCATCAGGTCGGAAGCAGGGTACTAGACTTGCTTTACATCACAGTTATACAGCCGGAAGCATAGTACTAGTCACACATCATCTTGCTTTACGTCGCAACCATCAAGTCCGAAGCAAGGTACTCGTCCTGCTTTACGTCGCAACCATCCGGTCGGAAGCAGGATACTAGACTGGCTTTACGTCACAACTATCCAGTTGGAAGCACAGTTCTAGTCACATCACATCATCTTGTTTTACGTCACAACCATCAGGTCGGAAGCAAGAGATGTCTCATCTCAGCATCTACTCCCCCTTTCAAGGAGGGTCCTTTCGGACTATACCAAGCTTATCTCGAAAGTACTCAAACTTTATACGAGATAGTGGCTTGGTCAACACATCAACAACCTGTTCATCCGTGCTAATGTCCTGTAGCTTTTAAGGCTCCTCTCTGCACCATGTCACCGATGTAATGATATCGGATCTCTATGTGTTTCGACCTGTCGTGGAATACAAGATTCTCTGTCATCTTTATGCAGCTCTAGTTGTCACATAGGATCAAGGTTGCTCTCCTCTCTAAGTCAAATAGGTCGGTCAACAACTTTCGAAGCCATATAGCTTCGCAGCTGGCAGAACATGCAGCAATGTATTCTGCTTCCGCTGCGCTGAGAGCAATGCTAGATTGCTTCCTACTCTGCCACGAGATCATAGCTAATCCCAAACTGAAACAGCATCCTGCAGTGCTTTTCCTGTCAGAAACACTTCCTGCCTAATCTGCATCAGTATATCCACTCAATGTGAAATCATGATCTCCATCATAGCTGAGACCACAATCTATTGTACCCTTAAGGTACCTCATCACATGTTTTGCAGCCACTAAGTGAACATGTCTGGGTTCTACCAGAAACTGACTCAAGGTGTTCACGACAAAACAAATGTCTGGTCTGGTGTTCATCACGTACATCACCGATCCAATAATCTGTCTGTACAGTGTGGCATCAATCAATTCTGACGAAGTGTCGACCAGCAACTTCAGCTTCGTTTCCATGGGTGTATTCATGGGCTTGCACTCCAACATGTCGAATCTCTTCAGGATTTTGACCGTATACTTCCCTTGGTTAAGGAAGATCCTCTCAGGACTCTGCCATACCTCAAGACCTAAGAAATAATGCATTAGGCCAAGGTCTTTCATTTCAAATTCCGAGGCAAGTCACTTTTTACATTCAGTGATGAGCTTTTCTTCTCCAGTTAAGAATAAGTCATCCACATATAGCAGTAAGATTACTGGTTCATTATTCATGACTTTGAAGTAGAGGTTAGAGTCTGCTTTACTCTTGGTAAAGCCTAAGCTCGTCAAGAAACTGTCTATACGGCCATACCAAGCTCTAGGAGCTTGCTTCAATCCGTATAAGGCTTTCTTCAATCTGCAGACATGAGACTTCCTGTCTTCAACCTCAAATCCTTGGGGTTGCTTTATATACACTTCCTCTTCGATGACACCATTCAGGAAAGCTGTCTTTACGCCCATCTGGTGCAGCTTCCACTTCATCTTAGCTGCAAGAGCTATGATGGTTCTGATTGAAGTGTATCCGGCTACAGGAGAGAATGTCTCTTCATAGTCAATGCCTTCTTTCTGAGAAAAGCCACGAGCGACAAATCTTGCTTTATACTTCTCAATACTTCCATCAGTAGCGTGTTTTATTTTGAAGAGCCATTTGGAGGATACCACATCTTTACTCTTCGGTCTGAGAACTATTTCCCATACTTCGTTTTTCATTGTGGATTGGTATTCCTCTGTCATGGCATCTGCCCAGTCTTTCCTTTGAATGGCTTCTTCAAGCAGGTAGGCTCCTCCTCCAGAAGATCGCACATCAAAGCCGTATAACTGGAGAATGGCTTTGGACTTTTCACCTGTCTCATGGTTCCTTCGGGAACACCATACTTCTCTCCATCTTGAATAAGCTTTCTAGCCCAAGCTGGCTTCCTTTTATGGAGGATCCTCATCTAAGGAGGTTCTTGCACTTATATCAGGTCATGATCTTCTAGTGATTCTTCATCAGGGGAAGTTACGACTTCCCTCACTAGTTCAGCAACTCTGGGAACTTCCCTCATTGGTTCTGCAATCTTGGGGATTACGGGTTCCTCCTCATATACTTCTTCAAGATGGCATCTTCATCAAAGGTCACGTCCCTGCTGATCTAAATGTGACGATGACCTGGTATATAGATTCTAAAGGCCTTGGAAACCTCACAGTATCCCACAAATATTCCCTTCTTTCCCAAAGGTTCCAGCTTGTTTCTCTTCTCTTTCAGTATATGAATAAATACTGGGTAGCCAAATATTTTGAGATGGCTTACCTCTGGCTTCTTTCCAATGTACATCTCTTCCGGGGTCTTGAGCCCAAGTGCACTATGGGATAATCGGTTCTGCACATATACAGTTGTCATTGTTGCTTCTGCCCATAAGCACATAGGAAGATCTTGATCATGGATCATAGTCTTCACAACTTCCATTATTGTTATGTTCTTTCGTTCAGCTAGACCGTTTTGTTGGAGATTATAGGGAGTAGTGAGTTCCCTCTTGATCCCAACATCTTTGCAGAAGTTCACGAACTCTTTTGAGGTGTATTCTCCTCCATTATCTGACTTGAGTATTTTGATCTTTCTCTCAAAAAGATTCTCTATCAAGGCTTTGAATTCCCACTAATGGAGGACGATGGCATTGGGCCACACACATCTGAATGAATGAGCTCTAGGACTCCTTTTGCCTTGCTGTCTTTCTTCGGAAACGGGTTCTTGATGTTCTTCCCTTGTGCACATCCATTGCATACGCCTTCATGGTCACCTTTGAGTTCTGGTAAACCTGTGACCGCTTGCATATGTATGGTAGTGCCTTGTAGTTGATGTGAGCTAATCTTCTATGCCAAAGTTCACATGGATTCTTCAATGGCGTGGGTCATGGCAGCTTTTGAGTGACCCTTTACCTTATGCAAGCCACCTTCTTCTTTTCCAATGATGATTGCTTCATTTATGGTCTCTCCTTTAGCACGTTGCCTTCTGCAACCTTCACTATAGCTTCCTTAGGGTTATTACATGTGACCTGGAGCAAGGTCAACAAAACAACAAG
>ML810590.1:2973-27930 GCA_009831015.1 Picea engelmannii | reverse complement strand
ACCATGTTAATGTTTAAGCCATTATTATAGTTCTTTGCATTTCAATAGATAACAATAGCATAATACAAGATCACTGAGAAATACACAATCACAAGAGACACAACATTTATCCTAGGAAACCCTCTAGGGGAAGAAAACCCAACTAAAACTTCTTTATTATAGATAGCCAATACAATGCCAAGAGATAACTCAAACTAAAACAGAAGTTCCTCTCCCAAAGATGCGCCACTCTCTCTCCTTCTTCTGCAATTTCGAAACTTGTCTCTCAAAATGAACAAGTGAGTTGTGTCTAAGTGACGTGCTAGCCTCCTTATTTATATTAGTCTGGCACGTGTGAAGTGTCTCTTCACTGGCAGGGCCGACTTCTCCAACTGGGTGGTTATAACCACCTTTATTATAATTCATCGCCCCTTTAATATTTTCTGGGGCCGACTTCCTATTCTGCCTATTACAATTATCTTTTGACCAATCCGCAAAAGGGGATTTGGTCCTTTATAATAACCGACATGATCAATCCGCAATGGGGATTGATCCAATGAATAATATATCAAATAATAATAAGAATACACTTTGCAGTTACATTATTTTAACAGGTTGATCTCATCCCTTGATCTCTTTGGAGATAGGGTTTTTTCTTACTCATTGAGACAAAAGGAAGTCGACTTGGTGGTTGGGTGCATTGTTTATGCACTCGAGTGAGGGTGATTTGCAAGAGAGAGAAGCGAACTGCTTGAGGGTTTGTTGGAGGCGAATTGCAGAAAAGACAAAGGAGAGATTTTGCAAGTGGATCGACTTGCTTCCTGAGTGCTTTGCAAAGGTCGTGCTATAGATCTGAGAGTGTCGCACGTGCGATGCAGAGACAACGCAGCTGGGCCATACGATTTGTGCAAAGGCTTGTTTGTTGGTCTGATTTTTGTGTTGTTGGGTTCGATTTTGTTTGGAGAGGGTCGTACAGGTGTTGGGAAGAATTTTCACTAGGGTTTCCTCAGCCATTGTTGTAAATCAATCTGCTATGTAAGAGATCTCTATATTTTCTATTGCATAATAAAATCCACAAACTGAACAACCGGTTTTCCCACATTGGGTTTTTCCAGGGGTTATTTTACCCAAAAATTCTGGTGTCTCTCCTGTGATGTGATTGTTGTTACCTTCTACGGTGTTCCTAGTATTTATTTCTGCTATGCGATTTTATTTTGTGAAGAAACTTAGTTGTAATTGTTAAACTGCACTTTCAGATTTATTATTTGGTGAATAATTTTTCTGGGTATTAAAATTGTTGAAGTTTTCGTTCATCTTGATCGGTTTTAGTGGATTCACACCATGACCCAATTTCAAATTCATTTTGGATCCTTTAGCTGAAACTTGTTACTATGTTTTATGAACATATCCCACAACTATTTGTCAACAAGAAGTCAATCTATGATGTTCATTGATAACACCTTTGTGAAACTATTTACAATTGGGTGTATGTGTTCCCTTAAACATTTCAATGGCTCTATAGACTGGATAAAGATGTCAGAAATGGGAGGCTGAAATGAACAAGGTTCATTTAATGCAGAAATATCCAACATATGAAGGATAGAAA
Organism: Picea engelmannii; assembly: GCA_009831015.1. Taxonomy (NCBI): domain Eukaryota; kingdom Viridiplantae; phylum Streptophyta; class Pinopsida; order Pinales; family Pinaceae; genus Picea; species Picea engelmannii. Next base: position 26,345 of record ML810590.1, on the reverse strand, counting down.
ACTGAAATCCATATAGGACAAATATATAAAAAATGAATAAAATGAAGATAGAATGATGATATGACTGATTACAATGACCTATGTGATTATATATATACACATTGACAAGTCATGAGATAGATGGGACATGTCCTTTCCTTAGGTCATGTCTTTTAGATAAGATGTGTCCTTTCATTTACTATTAATTATTATTGTTCTTATTATTTATTGATATTTATATATTTATGTTTACATATTAATATATTTATGTTCATTACATTGCCTACTCCTTTTAAAATGCTTTGCCCTCAAAGAATAGAAAGTTATATTTTTGTTCTGGCTTGTGATGCTTTCTCATGATTCTTCATTCTTGAATTGGTCATGGTTGAGGACATCAGACAATGTGATCTTCTATGCATTGGGAAAAATTATCGAATTGTAAGGGGCTCTGACCACCCTAATTTGATCCTTTGTGTAACACTACACTTATAGGATTCCCAAGATGAACTTTTATTATGAGACTCAACAATATTGACATTGATATTCTTCGGAATATAGGTCAATTGTTTTTGTTCTGAGCGATGTTGATATATTGATTGGTTAAGATATTATCTCTTGTGATTAGGATGACGATAAGGAAACCTTGTAACATGAACTTTACTTACCATATTTGTAGTGCTTTCTTGTTTCACTTTTGGAAGTAAATGTTCTTTGGACATTAGTGCTACATGGTTGATCCTTAAAGTTTATTGGTACAAATTCTTAAAATTTCGATTGTTTGTGCGACATCTAAAGATATCCTTACTTCAACTAGCTTTGCATCTTCTGATTTGTGATGTTGATTGGATCAATATTGGTTCCTTTCTCCACAACTTGGAATTTTATGTATGGAGACTTCTCTAGTTCCATAGGCTTGATCATTGTTTTTTTATTAATCAATAATTCTTTCTTGGTAAGATGTCCTAACTAGTTCTGTAGTGACTTCTTATCATTCTTTTGCTTCTTAATTTGTGTGAGTAATCTTTGATTATGAAACCTCGGGTGTGAAATTTTTACCTCATTTTCTAAGTTGTCAACTTTATTTGGAAGGACTTGATTCTCTAGTTTCTCATCTTTTAATTTTTTTATTTGTTCAAGCAACTTGTAAGGTCTTCGACTATAAGGGCACAGACACCTTCGCACAAGTCCTCAAGGAGACGAAACTTGGGGTTGCTCCGGTACCCAAGATTCGCACTAGTCAAGCAAGTGGGTGCCTTGGGCATGCATGCTAGAAATAAAGAGATGTGATCGTTTTTCCATACTATATTGTCACCCAACCATAAGCACAAAGGCCACCCCCAAGCACCTTAACCTTGACAGACAGAATAATTCTGGAAGCATAATAATAGCCAACCAAGGTAGCGCACTTTCTCCAAGGCTAGCGCACCAAGCAAGAATAACCAAAGACCAAGCAGAAAGTCCAAACCATAAGCAAGAGAAAGTCCAACCAAAAGCCAAAATCCTAGTTGCAGCAGTTGCACTCCCTCTCCAAACTTGCGCACCACTAGTCTTATGCAGGTGTGAGTGAGTGAGTGTCAAAGGAGCTCTAGCACCCTCTATTTATACTGCTCTATCTAACTTGATTGGGTCGACTTCTCTTTCTGGAGGCTAATAACTCAATATTAAATATTCTCTTGAGTTGACTTGTCTTCTAGAGTATATATCCAACGTTTTAGGGTTTCTCTTGCTTCCCGGAATATTCTAGTCTTGTCAAAGGTTACATGTGGAGGTTAATACCTCCTGCAGCTACCATAATACCAACACTCCCTCCTAGCTAGGGAGGTATTAGAAGCAATGGTATTGAGCACAAACAGACCATTCAACCATTAGCATCATCATAGCCACATAGGCTATCTCATGATCATGTAGATCAACTCACGAACAACATCATCACTATCATTATCATCTAATAGCATCAACTGCATCATCTCTCGAAGCCATACTCCATTTGAGTAATCGGGCATGATGTTGAATAAGTCACTCACTCCACGGAGTGATACAAGAACCATTCTTCACATCCGAACATATGTCCTAGAAGAATAATTGTTCCAACAGATGTTGGAAGTCACGCCATGGGCTACAAGGAGTATTCTTCTAATCCGAATATACGTCCTAGAAGAATGACTGTCCTGGACCATTTTCCCTCCGGCCACTACTGTGAACTCAGGGAAAATGTTTGTCTTGTACCAATCTCTCCACTCTGGTCACTTCTTGAACTCAGGGGGACGGACCATTCTTCTAATCTGGACATACATCCTAGAAGAATAGCTATCCATGGTACATGCGCAATCTGTCAACCTGGACCATTCTCCACGGGGAGAATGTTTGTCCAACAACAATCTTTCCTGCCTGGACCATTCTCCGCCTAGAGAATGTCTGTCTGTCAACACACTGACTATCCATCTAGCTGGCAATCATCTCCAACACTAGTGGCAGTCTCCATGGAAATCAAAACAATGCCATCCAATAGAACACAATTGTGTTTATCCACAGTAGTACACAACTACTACCTAGTGGTACACAACCACTCCTAGTAGCACATGGCTACTAACCAGTGACACATAGTCACTATCAGTGGATCACATCCACCACAGTAGCATACAACTATTGTCCAGAGACATATAGTCTCCACAACAATCATATCATTTGATATCAACCTGCATAAACAATATCATGATACAAACTGAGTCATCTGGGCCATTCTTCCACTCACATCTGTGAGATCTGGAAGAGCATTTTCCCTCATAAAGTAAAACAGCAGCCATAGGTTATCAGCCATAAAGTAAAACATCAGCCATCAGCATAGAAGAATAATTGTTCCTAATTTCTGAGCCTGGGCCATTCACCTAATTGGGACATTCTTCTGGCATTAATCACAGTGCAACCTGGAGAGAATGAGTCTACCCTAGCGAATGCCTGTCCCTGATTGTTGAACCTAGACCATTCACCTAACTGGGCCATTACTTCGGCACTAATCATAGTGCAACCTGGAGATAATGAGTCTGCCCTAAGGAATGACTGTTCGAACCATTCCCTATGGAAATGATTGTCCTACACCAACCTCCAAAACGGACCATTCTTCAAGACTGCTCACAACTGTGAACTTCGAAAGAATGATTGCCCGACGAGGTGGACCATTCTACTTGACCATGAATTAGGGTGACTGCCAAGAAGAATGATTGTCCTAGACCATTCCCCCACACTAGCCACAAGGGGAATCGTTGTCTATGGTACATCAACAATCTATCGAACCATTTTCATTACGAAAATGACTATCCGATCTGGACAATTTTCCAAACTAGAAAATGACTATCTGTCAGAAATCTCAAACCAATTTCCGGACTAGAAAGGAATTGCCCAACCTGGACCATTTTCCGAACTGAAAAATGATTGTCCATGAATCAATAACATATCAGTGCTCCCTCCCAACCTAGGAGCAATTGTAGATTTTCTGAGGTACTATGAGGCTGCCCAATAGGTCTGTCTTTGACCTCTTGTTGGGCTCTAAGTTTCAATCTCTATGATTGTCATTTGCTGCTATTTTAGGACAGCAAACAGTCAAGTACTTTCTGCTCAAAGTTTTAATCGTTAAGTGTCCTTTTGAGGTGCCCTTGCAAGTGTTATATTTTCCCAATGTTAGCACATGCAATATACTCAAAACAAATAACGCTACCTCCTAGATCTTTACAACTTTAAATGTTGATTTACACTTCTAAGCATGCATGAAAATGAACACAAGTATTTTTGGTCAACATGACCCTGGATAAAACCCCCCCGGGGAAAACCAGTTTGGAATGGAAGTATATATAAGTGGTGTCTTAAATGCTGATTTAAACTTCTAAGCATGCATGAAAATGAACACAAGTATTTTTGGTCAACATGACCCTGGATAAAAAAAACCAGGGGAAAACCGGTTTGGAATGGAAGTATATATAAGTGGTGTCTAAAGCATGAGATACAACAACAAATACAATATGATGGAACCTGTAGACAAAGCAAACTCCTCTCAATCTATGCCAAAGGATCCAAGGAGATATGTGCCCAAGCTTAGTGCGCCCTCTCCTCTTGTTTCCAAATCTGATGAAGTGAAGCACCCTTGACCCTGGATGCTCTGAAGAAGAACCCCTTGCACCACAATGTGCTCTGGTATGGTACCTCTCCACTGAGACACACATATCTGACTTCCTCCAACTGTAGATGCTCCCTGCTACTGATGCGCCCTCCTCCAAGCAAGTATGACCACCATCAAATAATAGGGACCCAAGCTCCCAAAGATCCTCCATGCAAGGAAGTGCCCAAGCTTCCCTCTTCCAATGCCTCCATTCTCAAGCTCATGCTCTTCCTCCTTCTCCTCAAGTGAACATTAGAGTGAATGAATGAGCCTCCTTTTCCCTTGCGCCCTCCTTAAGGATGCATAAGGAAACCTAATAAATAAGTGGATGAGTTCATCTCATCTCATCCTAAGTCAATGGTTGAGATCATCTCAAGTAAATATCAACTCAAAACCCACTTTACTTAAGTTTCCATAGTTTCACTCTATGTCCCTTAATTCACCCACAAAGTGAATTAATTGTCATTTTAGGCTTAAATGACCAAATTTCACTTTTGACTTAAATCTCCCAAGTCAAAGTGAAATTAGACATAAAGTACATGGTACAAGGTACAAAGTTTGAAAGTACTCCCCACATGTGTTTAGAGGCTCACAAACACAAGGGGACCACTTTCCAAGGTACCCAAATCTCAACAGTAATCACTTTCTTTTTCAATAAATAAGTTGTCTCCACGAGCCCCAGCATGTCCCTTAAGTACACAAACTTTTCATCTTGGACAGAGGCTTTACCAAAATATTTGCTATCTACTCATTTGTGGAGATATACTGGAGAACCACTTCTCGTGTCTGGACTTTATCACGGAGAAAATAATGCTTGATCTCAATGTGCTTCGACCTGTCATGGAACATCGGGTTCTTTGAAAACTTCACATAGCTCTGATCATCACAATATATCACTGTCGAATCCAACACCTGATCAGACAGTCCAGAAACCAACTTATGGAGTCACACTACTTCCGTACAAGCATCACAAGCTGCAATATACTCTGCTTCTGCAGTGTTGAATGCAATAGACTTTTGTTTCCTGCTAGCCCATGACATCATGGAAAAGCTCAAATTGAAACATATTCAAGTAGCACTTCTTTTGTCATTTGCACTCCCTGCCCAACCCGAATCGATAAATCCATGCAACTATATATCATAACTTAAACGTCCCACAAAACAAATATCTAGTTGAGTATTCTCCAAATACATTAACGAGCAAATCAATTGTCGATACAGAGACGGGTCTACTGGATTAGAGTCTCTCAACTTCTTCAGATCTGTCATCATGGGAGTTTTCCATGGATTTGCAATCCATCATCCCAGACTTCTGACAAACCATTTCAATATACTTCCTCTGTCATAGGAAGTTTTCACCACACTTTTGTTGTACATGAGAGGCTCTGCACCAAGTTTGCCTGAATCCATACAAGGTCTTCTTCAATCTCCATACAAGGGTCTCTTTCTGGTATACCTCAAAACCTTGAGGTTGCTCTACATAAACTTCTTCTTCAATTACTCTATTGAGAAGAACAGTCTTTACATTCATCTGATGTAAACTCCAACCCATGGATATTGCAGGAGATATAATGGCTCGAGTAGAGGTATATCTGGCTACTAGAACAAGTCGTCATCGTAGTCTTCTCCCTCCTACTGGGAGAACCCTCTAGCCCTGAGTCTTTCCTTGTATCTATCAATGCTTAAGTCTTTTTCACAATTTCTCACATACATTGTTCTTCATCACAGCTTCCTTCCATTCCTCCTACTTGACTACTTCTAGTGGATTCAAACTGGTTCAATTGGTTGTTTTGACTTTTCTTTATTTCTTGGAATCTTCATGTTCTTCCTCATGTTTCTCTTCAATCTTGGAGTCCATGGAATCTTCTATAGATTACATGCCCTTCTTTCCTAAAGGCTCCAACCTTATGCCATAGGAACATGAATGTAGATGGACAACCAAGGATATTCAAGGCTTCTTTTAGAAGGAGACTTCTTCTAGAGTCAAACTGAACACTTGTTGCTTATCATGACTGCTACTTCCAATGAAGAACATGGATAGATACTTCATAGTCTTTACGAATTCTTCTTCAATGGATCATATCATCGGGGATTAGCTCCCTCTTAATCCCGGCTTCATGCATGAATGAGCAATATGCATGTTGTTCTTTTGGAATTATGTGATCAGCTCCCTCCATCTAAGAGAGTCCATGCTTCCGTCTATTGCATCTCTCTATGATTTCTACAAAGAGTCACAAGCATGTTCTGGTTTTCTTTTGATTTCTGACTTCCTTTGAGTCTGACTCCTTTGAGTCTCTTTAAGTTTGTTTCTATCTGTTCTAATTGTTGCCCATTTGGCAGTTGTGTCATCCTTATAAACTTCTTCTATGACACCTTCCACAAGGATTGTTCATCAAACATATTTCACAAGGGTACCTGCCCGGAACAAGAACAACAAGAGAAAACAAGAAATATCGATCTAGAGGAGATGTTAGTTCAATTTGCGAACAAGTACAATAAGCATATATACCAATAGTATTCATATGCAATAGAGCATTCATTGCACTAAGCAATAATAGAATCTTTCAAGGATTGCTTTCACAATTTGTAATGTAGCATCTATCACCCTTGATATACACAAATTTCAAGCTTAACAATTTAATCAAACCTGGAACCTGAAGCCTCAACTGCTATGGAGGGTGTGCTTATTCCTCTGAATGCACTGAATCCAAGATTACAGCTTGAACAAGATCTCTAGTACTTTCCTTGGAAACACACTCAAGTTTTGCTAGATGATATAACTTAGATAGCATATACAAGTGCATACCTTTGAAGCCTTATAGCATTGTCCAGCTTGTCTTCCAATCTGAAACTAGATACCATCTTGACAAGAAGAGATTAGAAACTCAATCAGAAGATTCAATGAGTAGAACAAGCTAGAAACTCTAAAATTTCAACTTTGACCACAAAATCAATTTGACAAGTCAACCTTTGACTTTGACTTTGACCAATAAACCTTTGACTTTGACCAGTCAACCTTTTACTTTGACTTTGAATTTGACCAAAAATTAAAACCTGATGTTTTTGCTAGCTGAGGGTACCAAGAGGTGCGCTAGGCTAGGGCGCACTAGGATCTCAAGGAATTAGGTCAAATGCTTCATCATAAGTGCTCGAACACAAGGTCTAGGGTTTGTTGCAGCTACATAATATCAAAACCTAGTTGCAGTTGTAACCGGTGTCATAACGAGCTTAACAAATAACTTCCCAATCTATCTTCCAGTGGTTAGACTATCTAAAGATAGTGTGGGCCCATAACCTGTTAGAAATAAAGAGATGTGCTCGTTTTCCCATAGACAATATAACAATATTGTCACCCAACCATAGGCACAAAGGCCACCCCCGACCACCTTAACCTTGACAGACAGAATAATTTTGGAAGCATAAAAACAACCAACCAAGGTAGTGCACCTTTCTCCAAGGCTAGCGCACCAAGCAAGAATAACCAGAGACCAAGCAAAAAGTCCAAACCATAAGCAAGAGAAAGTCCAACCAAAAGCCAAAATCCCAATTGCAGCAGTTGCACTCCCTCTCCAAACTTGCGCACCACTAGTCTTATGCAGTTGTGAGTGAGTGAGTGTCAAATGAGCTCTAGCGCCCTCTATTTATACTGCTCTATCTCACTTGACTGGGCCGACTTCTCTTTCTGGAGGCTAACAACTCAATATTAAATATTCTCTTGAGCCGATTTGTCTTCTAGGGTATTTATCCAATGTTTTAGGGTTTATCTTGCTTCCCGGAATATTCTAGTCTTGTCAAAGTTTACACGTGGAAGTTAATACCTCCCGCAGCTACCATAATATCAACAATGCGAACGTGCCAAGGGGCTTGCCCAAGCATGATGTGAAGCATGGGGCAGAAGCAACTAAGAGAAGGGGCACACCAAAGAGGTTGGGGTGCACCGACATGAGGAGCACACCAAGGTTGGGGTGTGTTGATTCCAAGGGACACAACGGTTGATGGGCACATAGGTTCGTTTGGGCACACCGGGTCCGTGAAGGGGCACAGCGACTTTGTTGAGTTTTGGTAGCTTGGGAAGTGGTCCCCTGTGTTATTGAGTGTCTAACACAAAGGGGGGAAAAGTGACCCTCAACCCACTTTACTTTATGTTATAAAGTAAAAGTGACTTTATGAGCATTTAAGTCACAAGGTGACTTTATTAACATAAAGTGACTTAGGAAACTTAAGTCAAAGGGGAGATCTAATCTCAACCCTTGATCTTGGTTGGCCTAGATCTAATCTTGGCCATTGGTTCCTAGGTTAGCCTAAGGATGAGGCTAAAGCTAAGGAAGGAGGGAAAAAGGTCATTCATTGTGCACTAATGAGTTTTGAGTGAAGAGAGGAGAAGAGAGGGTGCACCATTGGAGAGGGGTGCACATGCTTGGAGAGGGGCGCTCATGCTTGGATAGGGTGCAACATGAGACTTGGGCACACCAAGCTAGAGAAGGGGTGCACTTAGAAAGGGGGGCGCATTCTTCAAAGAAGCAGGTAGCCAAGATGGTGCAGATTCCAAGGTAGCAAGCAGCCACAAGAAACAATGCACTTCATCAAGAGGAAAGGGTGCATTGTTCAAGGAACTGTTGGCACTTGTATCAAGGCATATTGAACAGTCAACTAGAGCTAAGTTGACTTGTATTCCTTGCTGTAATTTTTCCTATAAACTCCATAATAAATATTCCTCTCAAACTGGTTTTCCCCATGGAGGTTTTTCGAGCGTCATGTTGACCAAAATCACGTGTTCATTTCTGTGGTTTTCATATTTACTTATCAACATTTAGAGTGTAAAAGATCTAGAGGGTAATTACTTTTTTGAAGTAGTTTGAATGTGCTAATCATGGACAACAAAACATCTTAATTAAACCCTTCAAACAACAGCTTCAAAAAGCATTAAATCAGTCCTAAAAGGTAGCAAGTTCGGTTCTGATAGAAATCCTAAAACAGCGCTAAAACAGTCTTGAACTTACCTTGAAAACCGTGCCTAAACAGTGTCAAGAACAGACCTGTTAGGCAGCCTTTGGAACCTCAATTTTTTTCAGATTTGTTTGAGCGTGATGGTTTACAAAGGAGTGCAACACACCTAAAGGACGCGACGATTCGTGATGCTGACCTTTGGAGTCCATATAAAAGAACAAAGACGCACAATCAAGGAAGGAATATTTGAACGAAAAGGAGAGCAAGATCGGCTCTACGATTCTGAGGAAAACTTGGACGAAGAGGGGTGAGCTCCATCAAGGAGCCAAGTCGCTCCACATGGGAGGCCTTGTGTTGCCTTGAGGTGATTCTGTGGACAGAGTTGGGGCGACCTTATTTTGGGCTGAGTTTGGGGAAGTCTTGTCGCAAGCCTGGGTGAGGCAGCTATGAGACAAAACCTCAGATATGCGCGAAGTCATGTGGCAGAGAAGAGACGGTGAGTTTGTGGTGGACGCACATTTGGAGTGCTCCGCAAGAGTTGCGAAATTTGTTACGACGAACTATTCTTGGTGTGACGAATCTGTGTATGAGTGTCTTGGTGAGGTGAGGCGAGTCATGTGACTCTGCCCAAGTTGTAAACCAGGCCAGTAGTGCTCATATTGTAATTGTTTCGCAATAATAAGACTTAGCCGGGTGTTGGGCACGTTTTGTGTCACCTGCACTATATTTGTGTGCCTCTTGTTTGTTTCACAAGTGTTATCTCCATTTCATGGATGTACGCTTAAATGACTAAGTGTTAAAACTGTTAACAAATTGTCCAAGTATACAATAGTTGCACTAGAGTAGGAGTGTGACTCACCCATAGCCTAGAACAGAGTATGGGTATGCTCTAGGTGAAGAGGCGTAGTCCGAACGAAGTATCCTTGGTGTTGCCAAGCAACCAAGTGAGCAACATCACGAAGTCACATACTCTCAAGAGGTGCACGATCGCAAGATTTCGGCAAGCACATTGTGGGGATATGACACAACCTCTCATTAAGGTTCCTTAGTGACAGGCCAAGTATGGATAGAAAATGTAACTCTACACTTGATTCCATTGATTAAGATAAAGCCTTAATAAATACATATTCAAGTGACAATTGGTCTTCACCTTTCATGTGACTCTTCCTATCACCTACAACTCTTCACATTATTTACAAATTACCATAATCTGACGATTAGGTATTCAACATCCCTTCCCCTTAATCCAAAGGGGTGTTTGTGAGTCCAAGCATCATTTTGAACTTTTCAATTTTTTCTCTTCTAAGCACTTTGCTCATTTGTGGAACAATGTCTCAAGTCAATAGTCTTGGTCTCTACATGATATCAAATCAAGTGATACTTTGTGTTGATGTGCTTAGCTCGATCATGAAATCTGGGATTCTTGGCCAACTTGATTGAAGAAGTATTGTCAACTAGAAGGGGAGTAGAATTCACCTATTTCTCCTACAAATCTTCAAGTATTTTCCTGAGCCACACAATCTCCTTCATTGTTTCTGCAGTTGCTACATATTCTGCCTCTGTTGTGGAATTTGTTGGAATTGATTGCTTGTATGATCTCCAGGAGATAATTGTTAATACAAGACTCATGAGATAGCTTGAAGTTGACAGTCCATTTTCTTTATCCCCAACAAAGTCTAAATCAAAATATCCAATCATGTTAAAGTCATCCACCTTAGAGTACTTGAGTCCAAAATCTTGAGCTCCCTTCAAGTATTTTAGAACTCTTTTTCCAACAAACCAATGTCCTTCACAAGGTTTTTCATGAACCTGGAAAGAATCCCAACAACAAATGAAACATCTGGTCTAGTGGTGGTAAGGTAGATAAGACTTCCCACAAGTTGTATGTACTTGGTTGCATCCTCAAATTCATTCCCTTCTTTTGATGTGAGCTTCAAATTATGTTCCATCGGAGTAGAGACAGGGTTACAATCATCCATGACAAACTTGTTCAACAATTCTCCAATGTACTTCTTTTGGGAGATGAAAATGTACTTTGGATTTTGAATCACTTCAATGCCCAAATAGTAATGAAGATGTCCCAAATTTGTCATCTCAAAACCTTTCTTCAACTCTTTCTTTATGGATGCAATATAACTTTCATTGTTCCTCGTTATCAACAGATCATCTACATACACTACAAGATATACCACTGTATTTCCAACTTTCTTGACAAATAGAGTTGCATCGTCCAGATTGAAGTGCTTGAAATTCAATTTCAAAAGATGCTCAGTTAGCTTTTCATACCAGGCTCACGATGCTTGTTTCATGCCATATAAGGATTCGATGAGCTTGCATACTTTTTGTTCTTGTCTCTTCACAAAAAAAACTTTTGGCTAGGACATGAAGACATTCTTTTTCAAGTCTCCATTCAAGAAAGCAGTGTTCACATCCATTTGATGAATTTTCCATCCATTTTTTGCTGCCAAGGAAAATAGAGTACGGATGGTAGCCCATTTTGTTGCGTGGGAAAAACTATCCTCATAATCAATACCTTATTTTTGTGAAAATCCTTTTTCCACGAGCAGTGTTGTAGGGAGAGCACGCTCCCAAGCCTGAAAGCGTGCTTCGAGCAAGAGTGTCCAAGAAGCACGCTACCAAAAATCGAGAGCACGCTTCGGGGCATTCTAGGATGCTCCCTGCCATTTCAGGAGTGTCACGCTCCATGGGACACTCTCAAAGGCTAGGAGTGTGCTCCCAAGGCACTCCATAAACACTCCCTGGGCGTTCCCTAGGCTCTTCCTAGACGCTCCCTAAGCACTTGTTGGGTGCTCCTTGGGTGTTCCCTAATGGTAATGTTAAATTCTTATAAAAATGAAAGATAAAGGAAATATCAACTTAAATTCTTATAAAAATGAAAGATAAAGGAAATATCAACTTAAATTCTTGTAAAAATGAAAGATAAAGAAAATGTCAACTTTTACTTGATTTTTTAACATTATCATTAATCGTTTCAGGATGTTTGAGAGTGGTTCCAACCTTATCGGACTTCATATGGAGAAAGTAGAATTTCATATCCCATTCAAAATTCAACTGACTTAACAATTTTCAAGATTTCGACATTAATGGGATTGCAAGATTTTCAATGGATTCTATCACATATGAGGGTATGTGTTTGGTATTTAATGAAGAGCACCAAGCCCTTTATGTACCCCAATGTTGGTGGTGTTGATTGTTAAACTACTTTGTCGTGGCCTTAGCAAAAATGTACCCTTCACTCAAACCAAAATCATTGATTAGGCATGTTAAGCTTTTTCTACCATATTTTAAAGCTAGGATTAGGTAGTTTCATCAAAATTGGGTGGTGTTGACTAATGTCCCTAGAGGGTCGAGGTAGAAGCAAAGGCTAGACAAGAGTCAAAGGATGAAGGATGATACTAATGATTTGGATCCCAATATAAGCGATGGTGGAACAATTCTTTTCATTTATGTTTGTCATTTAAATGTCATTTAAATGTTCTTGCTCATTTATCATAATGCTTTCTTTCAAAGTTCCAATATAATCATTAATGTACTATGGATGGCATTTCTAACTTCATAATAATGTAGTATTCATCTACTAGTACAAATATGCATGTTTTCATATATTTTGCAACTAATTTGGCATTCTGCATGTTTTTTTAATATAAAAGCATTATAATATATATATAAATGATGCTCCTTTTTTGGAAAATGGCGCTCATAACGTTCTTGCTCCTAAAAATGCTCTCGCTCCGCTACGCACTCTAGCCACACTAGCCACAAGCCTTGCCTTGTGCTTGTCAAGTGATCCATCAGACTTGTGCTTGTTCTTGAAGACCCACCTGCAGCCAATTGATTTGGTTCTAAATGGAGGATCCACCAACTTCCACATCCCATTCTTGATGAGAGCATCATACTCCTTCTGCATAGCTTCTTTCCAGTCATCATGAGAAGTGGCTTCTTCCAAATAAGTTGGTTCAAATTTAGTAGATAAACTCAAATCACAATCATATGAAGCATCCACATCATCTATATCACTTGATTTTGAATTATCTACATCACCTCCATCTTGTGTTGAGGAACTTTGGGTTCATGTATTTCCAGCCTCATCAGGATGAACACTTTCAAGTGTTTTTATGAGCCATTTTGGTGGACCTTTCTGAGATAGTCCAGGTTGCTTAGTTGATTGAGATGGTGTTGAATTCTCATCAAAACTCAACCTTTTAATTCTCTCAATCACATCATCCAAATGAACTTCAGGTTCTGATGAAGTGGCTAGAACTTCTTCAGGAGGGGGAGATGGTGTGTTAAAAGGAGATCCCAAAGATTGATCCAAGATAGGAATCCCCACTTCAATATGTGTAATCTCGTAATCAAATTCATGATATGTCTTTACTTGAGCGAATTTGTCCAGATGATCAAGCAGCCTCAATAATTTTGGCATTCTTGGAGGATTCAATAAAGATTACATCTCTGGAAAGAATGAATTTCTTGTTTACCTCATTGTAAAGACAATATCCCCTGGTGGAATTTGAGTACCCCAAGAAGATGCACTTCCGACTCCTTGAATCAAGCCTGTTTCTGTGTTCCTTAGGAATTAAGGCATAGCACGTGAAACCAAAGACCCTGACATGCCTCACCGAGGAATGCATCCATACCACATTTCATAAGGAATCTTGTTTTCAAGAGCATGAGATGGACACCTATTTTTCACATAAACTGCACATAAAACTGCATCAGCCCAAAACATCAATTTTATATTTTCGAGAAACATCATGGAACGAATCATATTTAGGAGAGTCTTGTTCATTCTTTCAGCTACACCATTCTATTGAAGATTGTATGGAACTGTGATTTGATGTTTCATCCCATGTTGGCGTAGATAGTTTTCAAATTCATTAGATGTATATTCTCTTCCATTATCAGTGGCAAGAGAGCCAATACGAGACTGAGCTTCATCTTGGATTCATACATGGAAATTTTTTAAAGTTTCAAAAGCTTGTGATTTTTCTTTCAAAAAGTACACCCAGCACATCCTGGTGTAATCATCAATAAAAGACATGATATATTTATTCCCATTTGCAGATGCAACATGCATGGGGCCTCACAACAAATTAGAATGTATCAATCCAAGTTTTCTACATGCTTTAGAAGTGGAATCATGAAAAGGTTTTTTTCTATGCTTCACAAGGATACAAGCATCACATTGCTTCAAATTCCTAGGAATAGTAGGCAAACCAGAAACACCACTCTTTTTCAGCAAATGAAGGCTATCATAATTAATGTAACCAAATCTAGCATGCTACAAGAGACTAAATGGTGTTGTACCTTCATTGTGATGAGAGGTATGCAGAATTTTGTGCATGAGCAGATGTCCCTTTCAACTTCAGCAGTCTTCCATCTTCCACTCCAGTCATGACAACCATGTTGCCAGAAGCCTTCCTTATTTCAACTTTGCCACCAAAGATATGAATAGAGTGGCCTTGCTATCGGATGTACACAATAGACTTGATGGTTCCAATTCTCAAAGGTTTGACACTTGAGTCCAAGCAATTTAAACTTGATGGTGCCAATTCTCAAAGGTTTGAGACTTGATTTATCTCCAAAATAAACTATGCCATCTACATTGTCATTGAAATCTTTGAAGAAGTCTCTTCAGAAGGTCATGTGGCAGGTTCCAGCTGTGTCAAGCAACCATGCATCTCTCTATGAAGAAAATGAAATGTTAAACAAATCTTCAGTTACTCCTATATTGCAATGGGCAACAATATAATGAGAAGATTCATGTGCTTTACCTTTCATTGGATCTGATGGTTTACCTTTGTCTTCTTTCTGATTCTGTCTGCATTTGATCTTCTCCCATGGGATTTTGCAGTCCTTTGCTTCGTGTGACCCATTCCTTCCGCAATGGTCATAGTGAAGATCATATCTCTCGCCCTAGTTATGTCTACCCCCCTGCCTCTAAAATTCTTTCTCCCACATCCTATTTTGTTTCCTTCTCCTCTAAAAGAACATGTGATTGATTCTTCCCTTTCTGAGCAAGGCACATAGTCTCACCGGTTGACTGAGCTGACCTCTTTCTAAAGGCTTTCTCACATTCTGAAACTTTCTCCACCAAAGTGTCAAATGTGATGGATTTCATTTGACAACTAGTTTGCAGAGATTCAACGTAGTGAGAATATTTAGGGTAGAGGGCCTTAATGAAAATCGTGAGGAAGGTCTATCTTCACTCCAGTGGCATCAATGTCATGCATTATGTCGTTGATCTCAGAAGCTAAAGCCATAGGATCATCATTCTTCAACTCTAGGTTGAAGAGCTTCACTAACAATTGTATGAGTTCCAGTTCTGAGTGAGTGTCATAAAAGTCCTTCAATTTCTTCCAAGCACTATAGGAGTCAATAATGGAACAATATGGCGGTTCACCTCTTCACTCATTGTCGCGACAATCACGACATCTGCTTTCTGGTTTTTGTCCTTCCATATGGCACGCTCCTTGTTTGATTTAGGAATGGTCGGTTTGTTCTACTCTTCAGTTATGCTTCTGATTCGGCTTCTTCTTCACTGGTAGTTGTTGCTTCACAAATGCCATTCCACTAGTCATTGAAGATCAGAGACTATTTGATCTTTCTGTACCATTCTTGGTAATTTTCTTTGCCAATCAACATTCACCGACAATGGAGATGAGAGAATGCATTTTCATAAACAAAATGGCTATCTCTGTAATACAATAATAATCTTTGAGCCTAGAAAACGTTTTTGAATCTTCTAAGTTGTCAAATGTTGTTGCACATCAACAGAACTATGATAAGGGCTCTTGTTTCTTGCAGAAAATGGCCAAGAAACAACATGTGGCGGAGAACTATGGCATGCACCATCACTCATCGATTGCGGACAAAGGAAATCCATATGGGAAATGATTTCAACTATGGAAAAAAGACTCCCATAATTTTGTGTTTTGCTTAAAACCCCATGAATAGTATCCAAGCTAAAACCCACTGATAATTACAACAACCAAAAAGATGCAGGGTGTATATATAAACCGGGACCAAGGTTTGGATGAATATATGGAGGAATATATGTCTCAAATCAATAACCCACAAGTTGATGGAACCAAAAGAACATGATTCCCAAGATGTCTCGTCACAGTGCGTTTTGGTTTCTGAAACACCCCCACAAAAAAACTTCTCCTCGAATGTGGACGTCGATGAAAATCACAGAAGAAACGATGGCGAAAGACATGAAGAAAACTGAGGTACTATGAGGCTGCCAACTAAGGTTTGTCTTTGACCTTGAGTTTGGCTCTAAGTTTAATCTCCAAACTGTCCTGTGTTGTTGTTTTAGGACAGCAAACAACTTTGCACTTTTCTGCCCATAATTTTTATTGGTTAAGAGTTTTTTGAGGTGCCCTTGCAAGTGTTTTCGATCAGGTGGTTAGCACATGCAATATATCTCAAAACAAGTAACACTACCCTAGATATTTACAACACAAATAAGTTCATCTACACTCTAAGCATGCATGAAAATAGGACACAGGTATTTTTGGTCAACATCACCTTGGATAAAACCCCCCCCCCAGGAACCAGTCGAGACCTTCGTCACAGAGGTCCAACGGAAGGCAGTGGTCGTATCCGATATATCAGGGCACAGATTGGTGATGTTGTTCACCGAGGCATTGACAGAGCCATTAGGAGGTTGGGTTAAGGCTTTCAAGCCTCACACCCTACAGGAGACCATTCTGTGCACGAGAGACATGGGGGACTCAGCACCGAAACTCGAACCTGTTACCAAATCCTTTGTACCACAAAGAGACAGGGATCTGAGAAATCCTCAAAGGGAATGGAAGGGTAAGCCCAAATTGGATGATGACACCAGAGGGGAGTTGATGAGGAAGAAGTTATGCTTCTCTTGCAGAGACCCCTAGGTTCCAGGCCATAGGTGCATAGGCAAGGGAGAGATCCATTATATTGAGGTGGCAGCAGACAGTGTGGATAGTGAGGAGGAGGAGCAGGACAGCAGATCCACTAACTCAGAGGAGGAGCCATCACAGGCAGAGGAGCAGCCTCCATTGAGACCACCGACACCGACAGGGACCCACCGACCGGTAGCACCACAGCCTCCTGATTAGGCTAATGCACGAAAACCAGCAATGGGAGGAGTCATAGTGACCCTTTCTAGTGTTCCCAGGTATGACACCCTCCAGATCAGAGGGACTATTCAGGGACAGCGGGCAATCACCCTAATTGATGGTGGGGCCACCCACAACTTCATTGATGCTTCATTGGTATCGAGGCGGGCACTTCAGACAGAGGAGTTTGAGGGATTCGATGTTGCAATAGCAAATGACCATACAGTGGAGTGTCTTAACAGAGTCCCAGACTTAGAGATAAAGTTAGGTAACTACAAAGTGATAGACACATTTTATGTAGTTGACCTATCTGACACAAATGTGGTATTGGGAGTCTAGTGGTTGATCACATTGGGAAAAATCACCACTAACTACCAAACCTTGGAGATGGGGTTCAGGGATAGTGATGGGAAGAGGATTGTTCTGAGGAGCATGTCGACAGGGGCTTCCCGGACAATTTCGGCCAAGAAGATGGAGAGGATCTTCAGGCATGGGGTAGCGTATGCTGCAGAGTGCTTGATCACTTCGCAAAAGGATTTAGAGGGTCGGCAGCAGTATCAGACAGAGATCAGGTACTTGTTGGGATGACATCAACAGGTTTTTGGTTCGATTTTACCAGGGAGGCCATCGGACAAGGGGTTTGAGCACACCATTGAGTTGGAGGAGGGGTAAAAACCTATGATCACACCACCCTATCGTCATCCTAGGAGGTTCAAGGATGAGATAGAGAAAGCAATTAAGGAATTGCTAGCAATGGGACACATCAAACCGAGCAACAGTCCATTCTCTTCTTCAGTTGTCTTAGTTCTGAAGAAGGATTGTACCATGAGGATGTGCATCGATTATCGGGCCTTGAACAAGAAGACCATCAAGAACCCGTATCATATCCCTCGCATAGATGAATTGATGGATGAGCTGTATGGGGCAGTTTTCCTCTCAAAGATTGATCTTCGCTCTGGATATCATAAAATCAACATCCGAGAGCAAGACATAGATAAGACAACTTTCAGATGCCACTTTGGTCATTTTGAGTTTCTAGTTATGCCATTTGGGCTAACCAACGCACCGGCTACATTCTAGTCTTGCATGAACCACATATTCAATGATCAGTTGAGGAAATCGATCTTGGTTTTCTTCAACGACATCTTGGTCTACAGCAAGACATGGCAGGAGCATATGAGGCACTTGGATGAGGTACTGAGTATCATGGAGACATAGTCACTATACACCAAAGAGTCCAAGTGTGGGTTCAGTATGACGAAGTTGCTTTACTTGGGCCACATTATCAGTGCACAGGGGGTACAGGTGCACCAGGGGAAGATCAGGGCCATTCTGGATTGGTCAACGCCTAGGAACGTGACAGAGTTAAGGAGCTTCTTTGGGCTATGTAGCTATTACAGGTGGTTTGTCAGGGGGTTTTCTTAGCTTAGAGCACCACTTACAGATCTCACCCGACATGGGGCTTTCATCTAGACCGATGAGTCACAAAAAGCCTTTGATCACATGAAGGAAGTCATGGGCACCTGTCCAGTGTTAGCATTACAAGACTTCACTTTGTCGTTTGTATTAGAGTGTGATGCGTTCGGCGAGGGTATTGGGGCAGTTTTGATGCAGGGAGGACATCCCATTGTGTTCGAGAGCAGGAAGCTCAGTCAGCTCGAGAGGCCGTACTCCATTTATGGCAAGGAAATGTTAACAATCATGCATGCCTTGACCAAATTTAGACAATATTTGGTGGGCAGCAAATTTGTGGTCAAAACAAATCACAACAGCTTAAAGTATTT
Organism: Picea engelmannii; assembly: GCA_009831015.1. NCBI lineage: Eukaryota > Viridiplantae > Streptophyta > Pinopsida > Pinales > Pinaceae > Picea > Picea engelmannii. The sequence continues at coordinate 7,359 of ML810590.1, read as the reverse complement.
CCTTGAGTAGAAGGACCTCAATGAGCGCCAACAAAAATGGGTGACGAAGGTGCAGGCCTTCGACTTCGACATAGAGTATGTCAAAGGGAAGAAGAACATTGTGGTTGATGCACTATCTAGGAGACCTGTAGCATGTTCTTTGATGGAGATTTCAGCAGATTGGAAATCCCACTTGTTAGTGGAATATTCCAAGAACAAGTTTTCTTGTGAGGTTTTGGATGGACAGGTTCGGGATGACAGGTACAGGGTCATTGACGATGTCATATTCTACAAGGACAGAGTCTACTTAGTGCCAGATTCAGGACTCAAGAAGAAGATCCTCGCAGCAGTTAACGATTCACCACTGGCAGGCCATCAGGGGTTTTTCAAAACCTACAGGCAGATCAGAGAGAGGTTCTCATGTAAGGGTCTCAAATAGGATGTTATGAGATACATCAGTGAGTGTGTGACTTGTCAGCAGAACAATTCAGAGCATACGCTTCCAACGGGGCTACTTCAGCCACTTCCCATTTCGAAGCAGAAATGGGAGAGTATATCGATGGACTTCATCACAGGCCTACCCAAGGTCTAGGGTAAGGACTGCATCTATGTAGTGGTCGACAGATTGACCAAGTTTTCGCACTTCTATGCCATACCAACAGAGTACAACGCAGTTCAGGTAATCGAGTTATTCTTCAGGGAGGTCTTCAAACTTCATGAGTTGTCGAGGAACATCATCAGTGACAGGGACAGTCATTTTATTGGGACATTCTAGAGGGAGTTGTTTAGATTGGTGGGGACAGAGTTGACACCCAGCACCCTCTATCACCCTCAGACAGATGGGCAAACCGAGATAGTCAACAAGTGGGTTGAGGGGTATTTGAGGAACTATGTGGGTGGACAGCAGAGAACATGGGTCAAATGGCTACATCTGGGAGAGCATTGCTACAACACCACTTTCCACATGTCCATTGGCATGACACCCTTCTGAGCATTGTACGGTTATGATGCTCCCACTTTGGTAGACCTAGTTTTTGGGGAGAGTAGAGCTCCCAAAGCCAAGGATTGGATCACCGAGAATCAGGAGATCCTTAAGTTGCTAAAAGAGAACCTGCAGACAGCACAGAATCGACAGAAGGTGAGTGCGGACAGGCACTAGATAGAGCGCAGCTTTGAGGTTGGGGATTTGGTTTTCTTGAGACTCCAACCTTACAGACAATCATCTATGAAGAAGAGTGGGGCAGAGAAGCTTAAGCCTAGATTTTATGGACCTTACAGGATCATGCGTCGGGTAGGCGAGGTTGCTTATGAGCTCGAGCTTCCAGAGGGGAGCAAGATTCATAACGTGTTCCACGTATCTTGCCTCAAGAAGGCAGTGGGACAATTCATCAGCACATCAGAGGAGCTTCCACCATTGGATGAGGAGGGGCAATTGGAGCTAGTGCCAAAGGAAGTGCTCGAGCAGAGAGAGTGCAGATTGAGGAGCAGGGTCATCAGGGAGTGCATGGTTAGGTGGAGGGGGCTTCCAATGGAGGATGTCACATGGGAGGGAGAGCACATTTTGCAGCACCCAGGATTGATGTTGCTAGAGGACAAGCAATCTCAGGAAGGAAGGACTGTGATGTCCCATTCCCAAGAGTAGGCCAGCAGGGAGTGACTTAGTAGTCTATTTGTTCCCGTAGACTATAGTCAGGCACACACAGGGAATAAGAGGAGAAATAAGGGGTGATTTAGTGGCTAAATGATTAATTAAACCAAAAATCATAGGAAAAGTCACATAAGCCAAAGTCAACGGAGAAATAGAATGAAAAGGTGTCGAGGGGGAGACTTAATTAATTAATCACCTTAGGAGGAAAAGCACCAAGCATAAGTGATGTCAACGGAGAATTAGATCAGGAAGAGTATAAAGGGAGGAATTCGACCTAATTCCTCATTATGTTATGATTTGATGTTGAGAGTTTCCAGAGGAGGAGAATCGACCTCTTGTTGTTTTGTAGATTTCTGGAGGAAACCACCACCTTGATTGGTTTCGGTGTTGAGAGACACACCCTAGCCTATCGGAGCTACCATCCAGGTAACTCACCGTGCCATCCAGGAGTATCCAGTTTGCAGTGATTACGCAACTCAGCCAGTGAGGGCGCAAGGGTTAGAGAGGGTTTTTGTGTAGCTGCACGAGACCAGGGATTATCTTGCAGATTCCTCCCGACCCAGTTGAGGACTAGCCAGGGCGCATCTTTTGAGCCACCAGTCATCAGATTTTGACGATGGAATCTCTCAGTGCGCAGCAGACAGCCAAAAAGTGCGCAACTCTTGAGGAGGGACATTTGGGGTTCCAAAGGGAGTTTTGGATCAAGTCCGAGGAAACCCTTCCGACCCAGTATAGCATTGGCCAGGGCGCACATTTCAAGATATATATCAGCAGATTTCGTCCGTGGAATCACTAGGGCACACTCATTGAGCCCGGGAGGTAAGAAACCCCCCAGCGGATGACATCCAGAGCTTTCAGGGTCTGATCATCAATCCGTCATTCATTAGTAGCAACCTAGAGGCCAAGGCGCTTAGCTTGGGACATTTTCCAGGCGATTCTGTCGAGTATAGCCACCAGGGCGAGTTTTCCAGAGTTGCAGCAGTGGCCGTGAGTTTCTGAAACTACATCTTTTTGTCGATCTATCCATGCATGCACAAATCTGCCTTCATCTTCTGATCACAGGTATTTTGTATTAGTTGCTTGTATTCCAGTGATGATCCACGAGATCTAGCTGACAATTTCATCTGCTTTCAACACATTATTGTATTTCCTGCTTTTTCCCTCATAATACATATGAATGAGATGGTGTTTGTTCCTTATTATTTATGCATTATATATTCTACCTAAACATTAATTGAATGAAACAAACATGCGAAAATCATCGAAGATGTTAAAACATTAACTCAAACACATCCAGAAACCCCCAGAGTATCAGATCAAACAATGAATTTGTCAGTTTAGCAGTGTTTCCTAGACTAGCCGAGTTAGGAACATTACACCTTGATAGAACAATTTTCAATTTCAATATGTGAATATAGGATGTCTAATATTGTCTGTCTAACAAGGCCTTTGGCTTGTTCACATCACTCTTCCCAAATAGAATAATCTTTACCATAAGTAGGTTTTTAGATGTCGCCATTAACGAACCGCAACAAGTTTTTCCCCTAATCACATCAATCATCTTTCCTTTCCATATTACATTGTTAGAGCCATCCAAAATACACACATTTAAAAGCTTGGAAGTCATTGTGAGGGTTACCTCCAAGACCTACACTCAAAGATATATAAGTCCATGAACAAAGTACAAACCCTAGGGGCACTTAGGAAGGTTGTCCATTGTCACTATTAATATTATGGTAGCTTCGGGAGGTATGAACCTCTATTGTGACCTATGACGAGATTAGAATACTCCGGAAGGAAGCAAAGAAATGAAGAAAACCCTAGACAGGTTGTCGGCTGCAGAAATATATTTAATATGAATTTATTAATACCCAGAAGGAGAAGTCGGCCCCAATTAAACTGCCCAGACTACTATAAATACAGGGCGCCAGTTCTCATTATTCTCATCTCAGCAGTTGCAGAGAGAACTGGATCTGCGCAGGTGCAGTTGCAGCTTGTGCGCAAGTTTCTGGGAAGGTGTGCGCTAGCCTCTGGGTGGGATTATCTTATCAACTTGGGTTCTATTCTTGCTCGGTGCATTAGCCTCTCTTGGCTATTGGATTGTTACCAGGATTCTCTTCTCTGTCAAGGTCAAGGTGCTCGGAGGGTGGCTTCGGCCTGTGGTTGGGTGACGAGGGTATCGTCAATGGTAAAACGAGCACAATCTTCTATATTCTAACAAGTTATGGGCCCACACCCCCTTCAGTCAGCCTAAAACGCTGGAAGGAAGCATAGCCGCTAGACATTGAGCTCATTCAGGAACTGCCGCTAGGGTTAATAGCAGGAGCAGCTTCCAAAAACACTGCAGCTAGGGTTACTAGCAGAAGCAGTTGCAGAAACCCTAAATCTCTGATCCGACACCTTGTGATGGAGCATCTCGCCCAAGAAGAAGATATTCAGATGCCCCCTAACTCAGTGCACCTCTTGGCTCTCTTAGAAGACAGAAATGACGAAGTTGAAGTTTTGGATCAAGGCATGACCAATTACCAGTCAACCAAAGACATGTGTGAAACAATTACTCTTTTACACTACTCAGCACTTACCGGGACGATTGAAGATGATATGTGGATAATCGATAGTGGAGCTTCTAGGCACATGACGGGAGATCAAGCCAGACTCTCAAATCTAAATGAGAGAAAGACATCGTACAAAGTGGAGCTTGGAGACAAAAGCACTTACCCCGTCGAAGGATTTGGACAAGCCTCTGTCAAGTTGGAATC
>ML810589.1:169917-254309 GCA_009831015.1 Picea engelmannii | reverse complement strand
AGACAACTTTCCTCAATGGAGCTATTGAAGAAGAAGTATATATTGAACAACCTCAAGGGTTTGAGGTACATTCCAGAGACACTCACGTTTGCAGATTGAAGAAAGCTCTATATGGACTCAAGCAATCTCCAAGGGCTTGGTATGACAGAATGGAAATCTATCTAATGAGACTTGGTTTCTCCAAGAGTCATGCAGATCCAAACCTTTACTATAAAGTCGTGGACAATGCACCTATAATCCTACTACTATATGTTGATGATCTATTCATAATAGGTGAAGAGTCTCTCATCATCCAATGCAAGAAGAAATGAGCTTCTGAATTTGATATGAAAGATCTAGGTCTCATGCATTATTACTTGGGATTAGAAGTATGGCAGAAGCGTGGTGAAGTATTCCTTGGACAAGGAAAGTATGCAATAAAGATCCTTCAAAAATTTTAAATGATGGATTGTAAGTCCATGGACACTCCTATGAATGCGGATATAAGAAAAGTGAAAGATCCAGATTCTGACCCAGTAGACCCATCTTTATATCGACAACTAATTGGGTCATTGATGTATTTGGTAAATACTCGACCAAACATTTTCTTTGCCGTATATACACTAAGCCAGTTCCATGTGGAACCAAGACATGAACATTGGATAGCTGCAAAGCATGTATTAAGATATATTCATGGGACAATAAACTATGGCTTGAGATATACCGCATCAAGTGATATCCAACTTCATGGATTCACAGACTCTGATTGGGCAGGAAGTGCAGAAGACATAAAGAGCACTTCAGGTATGTGTTTCAGCTTGGGCTCCACTATGATATCTTGGGGCAGCAGGAAACAAAAGTCTGTCACACTCAGCACAACAGAAGAAAAGTATATGGCAACATGTGAAGCATGCACAAAAGCAATATGGTTAAGGAAGTTAATCTCCGATTTATTTGATCAGATTCCAGAATCGACCATAATATATTGTGATAATCAGAGTTGTATAATATTATCAGAACATCTCGCATTTCATGAAAGGTCGAAACACATTGAGATCAAATACTACTTTATTCGAGATAAAGTCTAGGAAGGAGAGGTAAAGATCGAGTATATCCCCACTGAAGAGCAGACAACATATATCATGACAAAACCTCTATCCAGAATAAAGTTTGCATATTTCCCAGAGAATATGGGGATTGTGGAAATAACTCCCTTAGTTGAAAGGGAAGAAATGACTCTGTAGGTTGGGAGGGAGCACTAGAAATATTATTGAAAACTTTTATTTTGTGATTGAAAAATAGTCCAGCTCGGACAGATTCTTTCCTGTTCGGAAAGTGGATCAAGATTTCTGACAGACAACGATTTCCCATTGTGGTTAACATGGGAAATGGTCTAGATTGATGATGTATCATAGACAACGACTTCCCATTGTGGTTAACATGGGGAGTGGTCTAGGGAAGTCTCTCTTCTTGAGGGTTACTCAAGAAGTCTGGCCCGCCTCACCGGACAATGATTTCTCATTGTGGTTAACATGAGGAATAGTCCGTTTTGGAGGTTGATACATGACAGTCTTTTCCTCTTGTGGTTAACAGAGGAAATGGTCCGGACAATCATTCCTTAGGGTTTATACATTCTCTCCAGGGTGCACTTTGATTAGTGTAGGAAGAATGGCACAGGATGGGGAATGGTCCAGGCTCAACAATTAGGGACAGCCATTCCTTAGGGAAGATTCATTCTCTCCAGGTTACACTTTGTTTAGTGTCGGAGGAATGGCCCACAGTGAGGAATGGTCCAGGCTCAGAAATCAGAAACAATCATTCTTCCTTGTTTGAGAAGAATAGGGCAGCTAGCCCATTGTTGATGTTCTATACTGAGGGCATATATTCTTTCAGATCTCACAGATGTGAGTGAAAGATTGGCCCAGATGGTTCAGTTTATTTTAACAATATTTTCTGTGCAGGTTGTCATTAGATGATTGTTATGGAGACTGCTTGTTTCCAGAAAATAGAGATATACTACTGTGGTGGATATGTTCCACTGTTTGTGACTATGTGTCACGGTTTGAGTAGTTGTGTACTACCATGGATAGACACAATTGTGTTCTATAAATTGATATTGTACCAGTTGTCATAGGAGATAATCCAGTTGGATAATAATGATGGTGCTTGTGATACTACCAGTTGAATGGTCTGTTTGTGCTCAATACCATACCTCCCTAGCTAGGAGGGAGTGTTGATATTATGGTAGCTTCGGGAGGTATGAACCTCTATTTTGACCTTTGACAAGATTATAATGTTCCGGAAGGAAGCAAAGAAATGAAGGAAACCCTAGACAAGATGTCGGCTGTAGAAATATAATTAATATGAATTAATTAGTACCCAAAAGGAGAAGTCGACCTAGGAAAGCCTGTGAGAATTACTATAAATACATGGCGCTAGTCTCTCATTATTCACACTTCTCAGAATTGCAGAGAGCAATTTCTGTGCATTGCAGTCCAACAGTTTTGTGCGCAAGTCCCGGGGAAGGTACTGCGCTGATTTTTGGGTGAGACTATTTGTTCAGCTTGGTTACTTCTTGCTTGGTGCATTAGCCTCTCTTGGCTATTGGATTTCTACCAAGATTGTTTTCTTTGTCAAGGTCAAGGTGCTCGGAGGGTGTCTTCGACCTATGGTTGGGTGACAAGGGTATTGTCAATGGTAAAACGAGCACAATATTTTATATTCTAACACATACGTCACTTTGTGACTCTTGTGACACTTAGGGTGCGACACTTAAGTGTGACATTTTGGTGTGTAACAGATGCCCCATAAAGTTTGATGTTAGAAGAGAAATTGATGGCCAAAACACTTTACAAAGTATTCAATGCAAGGGTGTTGGAGTAGGAGAACCTGGAATAAGCTACAAACAATCATGAGTCAATATACAAATACGTTCCATTTCCGAGGCAGGCATACCTATGCTTGAAATACGAGATGACTCAAAGCATGGTCATCGACTAATACACTGCGGATCCATGAGAATATAGACTAAGGATATGGCCACAAATGATACAATGTGGATCCATACCTCCATGACATGAACTAATCGCATCCACGAAAAATACACAATGGAGCTACGAGACAAGAAAACATAGCCACAGATCAATACAATGTGGATCTATGTTATAGTATATATATTTGTAGGATTTTCAGCATGGTGATTGTACGTGAATCTTTTACATGTTCAAATGATCTCCATCGCAGCCTGGACAAAGCACATAACAAAGTGAGTGCCCAACCCAGGGTCTTCGTCCCAATCCTGATGTGGTACAAATCTAGCCATGTGAATAGATGATTTGATGTCGAACATGGTAGAGACCACTTGATTACCAGTCATTGAGGTAAACCGTTAATAAGTGCGAGGGAAATCACCAATGATGACAATGATTCCCAAGGTACTTGCTATCGCACAATCTATACTTTCCCAAAGCCTAAAGGCAAGTAGGCCTAGATTGACGTAACATAGAGGTAGTCCTATTATTGTCACCCCAATAGGATACCTCTCTCTATTTAGGAGGAGAAGATACTTCCCCTCTATTTAGGAGGAGAAGTATCCATCTCTTCTTACCCCCTAGATGGGGTTTCAACATCCATCTGTGGGCTTTGAGCCCCCATGAAGGTTCGAGCTAATCATTCCCTCATGTGCACCTGTTCACTCAAAAAGGTCCTATAGAGACAACAAGTACACCCTCTAGGGGTTCATAAGTCACAAGGATCATAGCATGTAAATCACATCTAATAATTAAATTACCCGAACATGTGCATCAAACTCGCCTTAACCCCAAACAAATGCTCAAAGACGTTATGCAATTTGACAAGTCATGTTTGGAGAGGGTATCGGGGTGTCCTATTGGGCTAATTTCTCTTAAGTTTGGGGTGTTTTCTAGGTGGAGTCTAGTCCAAGTCATGTAAGTGTATGAGGTGGCATGGGATAAATATTTAGGCATGGGGTGCATGTGATAACAAGGAACTGTAGAGTCTTACATGTAGGTGCCTTTGTGTAGGGTGAGCTGCACCCTGTCATGGATGCAATTTTTTCCTAGCCTATTCATTGCCATTTATTCTTATCTTTATTTCTTTTGATATTTTGCTCTTGTGCTTCAAGGGAAAATTTGAAGCCATTGTTCTGACTTGATGACCAAAGGTGACAATGTTATCCACAAACATTTCATGGAAATGAGAAGGCTGGATCGTAATGAGACCCCCTTTCTCTTGGTTATGTCGCCAAGAGCCACTACCCTGGTTTGGTGACTAGATAGGTGGTAATGTCATACCACTACATGCCCATGGTCATAATAGGTCGGCTCGTGATGAGACCTCCTATCCATCAACTAGTACCTTGAGTGTTTATGTTATCTTGTGGGTCCCCTTTTCTTATTGAGAATATTTTCATTTCTTTTTCGGGGATCCCTGGGCGAAGCATCTCAAAGTTTTCAAAATTGGATTTTAACTCTTGCCAACTAATTTTACCCTTCGGGCCTTTAACCCCTTCTTCCCACTAGGTAAGGTACAACCCTTCCTAGTGTAGCCAATCCTAATGCCCAAAAAGGAAAGGGGAGATGGAATGAATAAATATGGAAAGTGGTAAGTATGGAGGGAACCAATGATGACTCTTCAAATATCCACCCAGTAGCAACCCATCCTAAAGGGAAATCAACTTACTAGGGAACTGTGTCACCCTCCTAGGTTTGAACGAGGCAAAGAGCATAATTTCCAAGCAAACATAATGAAATGAAGAAGGATTCAATACAACATGTTCAATTGCTTCAAAAATCAAAGTGATACATACCATGATACCCGAGATCATTTTGTCATGGAGCAATACTCACTGCTACTTTAGGACCAGGCTGGTGCAATGGATATTGTTGTTGGTGATATGTGGACTGCACTGAAGAAAATAGGGGCCCTCCGAGGCCATGATTAAGTCATCTGGCTCTCGGTACTCCATGTCTAAGACCCATGGGCCTCGAGACATTATCTCCTTAGTTATCTCTAGACTAGGGGATAACATATGGCTCCAACTCGGGGACATGTGCTCACCGTAGAGCGCATGAGAACCTCAACATCTCTGGTATAGCTTGTGCCTGCTAAATCTCAACAAAAGACATTAGCAATCCTTAGGGTGGTGATATCACCCCTTGTCCATATATGATAAATAAACAAATAAAAGCATCTCTAGTCTAACATATGATTATGAGCATACATATATACATAATGAATCAAGACAATATGAAAATGTGCAACTATATGTATGCTAACATGATATGCAATGGTATGTACAATGGATGCAAATGCCTACCTATCCTAACTTACCTGTACTTACTTGTCAAGTCAAGTCTCTTCCCCATGATGGGGTTTGAGGAGGCGTCCACTAACCGGTAATGGACGTTTCCTTCCCTCAAGTGTAGATAAATAGTAGGCATCATTGACTAACTTCATCCTGATTCTGAAGGGTCCAAGCCAAAATTTTTCACTCCCTTTAACATTGTTAGGCTCACCCTTCTTAGTGTCCCACATCCATACTATGTCTCCCTCTCGATATTCTTTTTATTCAAGCTTCATTGTTCCTGTATCACTCTGGTGTATTGTCTTGAGGGAGGAGGGTGGGATTTAGCTGTAAGGACTTCTTGTTGGCTTGGTTTAATCAATACTTCATTATCTCCTTTTTTTTTAGTTTGACAGAGCCAAATTATTTCTCCTTATATTTATCTAGGATTTGTTGATACTCTTGTTTCTTTGGCCCTTGTATCTCATCAAAATCCTCCTTTGTGGTGAAAGGAAAATCCTCTGGAGAAAATGTAGGAAAAATTTCCTTAATTGGTTCATGTGTTTCACTAATGTTAGTATCATTGTCAATATCTTGTACATGAGCCTTGGCCATTGGCATGTTTGGAAGGCGTGCAATCGTCCCGTCCTCCATAGGCACGTTGATATAAGTTAAATCCATCTCTAGTGTGCCACCCAAAATTGCAACGAACTTCCTAGATAAAAGCATGCCCCATACATCAAGGACATCTACCACCACAACATCAATATGGATCACCCCCTCAACATATTTACCAAGGTGTACCTTAACGTTCTCAACTACCCCATAGGTAGTTATGGCCCTGGATTCAAACCCGCACATATTTATATAAGGCCGTGTAGTATTTAGGCCTAATTGCTCCATAACCTTTAGATACATCATGTTGGCACTTTCTCCTGAGTCAAGCATACAGTTGTTGATAAATTTGTTTTTTACTAGCAATGACATAAAGAAAGGTGGGTTCCCATCGTATTGTACCCTGAAATGATCTGCTTGTAGCATAATAGGAGGGTCTATGGGTCCATCCAACACATTGAAGAACTTCTCAAACCTTTCTTTCATGGACAAAGCCTTGGTAATTTCCTTCAACGAGATGGTTACATGCATTTTGGACAATGCACCTTCCAAGTCAAAATTTAAGTCAACCTCGTTAACCTTAGAAGAGGTCTTAGGAAGGAGTATGTTCATAGGTGGAGGTTTTGGTTGTGAAGCTATAGGTCCAGTAGAGGGAGGTTGGTTCATTTTCTTTTGTCTAGTATACACTTGGAATTCTTGTTTTTTCAACTTCTCTCTTGACTCTTGATCAAGGCTATTGATAACGTCCATCCTAGCCTTCCTAGCTGACTCCTTTATGCCTTCTTCATGTTCTTCAAGTGTGATATTAAGGAAATATTGTGGTTATTCAATGGGATGGTTGATAACGTTGACTTGATCATGATCCCCATTGTTCAAAGGGAATTCATGCTCCCAATGTGATTCTTTGCATTAAAAACACCATGGGTTCTCCTCTACCATGTTTGTGGGGGCTAAGGTGTTAGGGACCTCTTGATCATTCTTGGGCTTGAAACCTTGACTGACCCTTTGGAATTTCCCTTTATAAGGATTTCTAGGAGCTTGTTGTTGGGATCTTTCTAGGTTGACAATCTTATTCATCATTAACTCTTGGGTTTTTACCATGCCATCTATAGTCAATTATAGCCTTGCCAAGCTAGCACCAATATCTGAGGCAGCCTCAACATTGTGAACTACTTTGGGTTTATCATCCATCTTAACTTTTGGGGCGAAGAAGGGTTCTACATTGGATGATGATATGTAATTTTCATTTTTCATAGCTATCTCATGGGATTCTTGAATTGTTTTAGGAGTTTGGTCTTTGATAAGGAAACCCATTTGTCCTGTAAAGGCCTTGGTGTAAAGAAAGAGAAGAAAGTTGTCTGAATGGTGGTAGATTCTTGGGATTTGTTGTACTAGCCTCTCAAACTTATCATGGAATACCCTAATAGTTTCATCCTCAACTTTTATGACGTTGTTAAGCATTGTTAGTAACATGTTGGGGTATTCCTTGACACTCCATATTTTGAGGAATTATTCTTCTAATTTATCTATAGATGTAATACTAGCATCAGGAAGACCATTATACCATATTCTAGCGCTGTCATAGAGAGTAGCAGAGAACAACTTCATTGCCAAGTCTTCAATGTCTTCACTGATGGGATGAAGTTGGAAAAAGGCCCAGAAATTGATCATATGGTCCTCAACGCTAACTACATCATTACCAGTGAACTTGGGCAACCATTTTTCATACCTAGAGGGCATTTGCCGAAGGTATCTTGGAATTCCTGTCATGTTTAACGACTTAAAAAGTTTGGATGCCCATTGCTTTTGGTTATTATCTTGATTTGGATTTTGGGTTCGAGTTTGGGCATTAGAGATTGTGCTTATGGGAAGATTACCTCCAAACAATGATTTTACTACAAGAGAGTTTTGGGGAGGCTTTCCTCTGTAAGATTTGGGAGGATTTGTGTATCTCCCTGAATTTTGTGGAGTCTCCAGATAATATTTTTCAAGATCACCAAAGGGATGAGGGAATCACCCTCAGTGGATTATCCAGGTAAGCTTTGGGAAAATGCAGGATTTGGATAAAGGCTTACCAAAAAAATGTCATTCGAGGAAAATTGACTCGATGTTCCCTGACAACAATGCCAAAAATGTTATTGCAAAATCTATACTTTCCCAAAGACTAAAGGAAGGTAGGCCTAGATTGGTGTAACACAGAGGTAGTCCTTTTACTATCACCCCAATATGATACCTCTTTCTATTTAGGAGGAGAAGATACTCACTCCAATGGATACATCCCAAGACCTAGTTGGTTGATGAAGGGTAAAAAGACCAGGTAAAACCCACCCTCTCTAAGTCACTCAAGGAAAGAAATCACTTGGTAAAGTTCAAAGGGGAAAAAGGAAATGGAGATGAAAATTTACTAATGAAACAACAAACATTATCAATAACCAATGATATCAATGTTTCAAATCAGTGACTTCAAGATATAAATATTCTACTAAAACACTCTTGTGTATAGACAAAAGATAGAGTTTATAGTAGCGACAACATGTCCATAAATTGCAAGTTGTGATGAAAAAAATGATATAAAGACTTTGCAAATTTGATAGTACCTTGTCACTCACAATTTCAATATTTAAAAGAAGTCAATAAGTGACTTCAATAGGCTATCAAAACACTTGTAACAAAAACAAAATAAATAATGACGACAATAGCAAAACCACTTCAAAAAAGTACTTAGTTTAGGCAATTAGTCAAACACTTTAGTATATATTGATAGTAACTTGCCTAATACAAATGTTGGGTGGTATTATGGACTGTTAAGTTCTGTTTAGGGGTTGCAATGATGACTGTAACAATAGTTACAACAACAACAACAACCTTCAACAACTTCAGAATTTTTGCACTTAGAATAATAGAAAAGGGAAGACTATAGCCTTGGGATGATAACACCTAGGCTAGTGTAAATTTTTGGGTTAGTTTTTAGAGGTTAGCATGGTGATTAGGGATGAAAAATAAAGGTTTTAACAAGGATTATCGAAGCAACAATGGTTGTTAGTGTTAGTGAGAGTTTCAAGAAGATAGTTTGAAAGTTTGTTTTGATCTCATTCATCCACAAGAGTATAGAAATCAGTGCCTTTAGGGGGATTATGGAGTCAATAATAGTAACAATATCACCTGGGAAATAAAATAATGATAATTCTTATCTAAGGGAAGAGGTAGATGCAAGAGGTGTTGGCAATTCAAGGCCTCAAGAATCTAGACCTTTAAGGGAGGTTTTGCTAGAGAGTAGGAACTTCTAGGCCCTAACGTACCTTCATTCCTTATCTTTTTTGAAAGACAATTAATTGGTGATTATAATGATATTACTAGAGAGATAGCACTTTAGGGCTCTAAATCAGTCCAAAAAAATGTATAATTGGAAAGATCAAACTAGTAGAAGATTTTTAGGGAGAAATAAGCATTTGTTTTTTCTCCCCTAGGGTTTAAACAAGCAATTTCATAATCTTAGACATGAAACAAGTAAATTTTATTGCAAACATCCATTACATGAATAAAAATGCAGATTTTCTACTTACTTCACTAGGAATAATCAAGTCAAACCCTAGTTGAAGACCATTCCACCATGAAAAATGCCAAAATACACCACCATAAAAATCTCCCAAGAGATGCGCACTAGTTATTTCAGCCAATGACCCTTAAAGAGAGAGAAAATTTCAGTCCACCACTTGTTTGTGATGAGTTATCTTGAAAATGAATGTCACTTTTTGTTTATTTATACCAAAATTTGACCTTTAATTATTTTAGGTCAAAATATCAAGGTTGACCTAGCCAATTACAACAAAATTTAATTTTTACCCAAATAAATTCAATTAGCATCTAAATAGGCCTCCAAAGGTGACGTCATGCCTCTCTAGGGTGACGTTAGGCCTCAAGTGTGGGATGATGGGCAAAGGAGATGAAACGTTGCACCTCCAAAGGCCTAAAATTTTCCCACACGTGCCAATATCCTCATGAATGCCTCCAAGGTGAAAACCCTAGCTGACATGTGACATATAGGGATGCAGAGGTAATGTCTAAGGCCTCCCAAGGACAATGTTCTAGTGGGAGGAGCATGAAACCCTAGGTCTGGGTCCTCTAGAGTGCCTCTAAAGGTGACATCCTTCCTTCTTTTATTGCAAGCCTTCAATATCTTATTACCCCCTGGATGGGGTTTCAACATCCATCTATGGGCTTTGATCCCCCATGAAGGTCTGAGCTAATCATTCCCTCATGTGTACCTGTCCACCAGGAAAGATCCCGTAGATACAACAAGTACGCCTCTAGGGGTTCATAAGTCATAATGATCATAGCATCTAATAATTAAATTAACTGAACATGTGCATAAAACCCCCCTTAACCCCAAACAAATGCTCAAAGATGTTATGCAATTTGGCAAGTTAGGTTTGGAGAGGGTCTTAGGGTGTCCTATTGGGATAACCTCTCTTAATTTTGGGGTGTTTTCTAGGTGGAGTCTATTCCAAGTCATGCAAGTGTATGAGGTGGCATGGGGTGCATGTGATAATAGGGAAATGTAGAGTCTTACATGTTGGTGCCTTTGTGGAGGGTGAGCTGCACCTTGTCATGGATGCAATTGTTTCCTAGCCCATTCATTGCCATTTATTCTTAGCTTTATTTCTTTTGATATTTTTCTCTTTTTCTTCAAGGGAAAAGTTGAGGGCCACTGTCCTGTCTTGATGACCATAGGTGACAGTGTTATCCACAATATTTTCCCGGAAATGAGAAGGCTGGCTCATAATGGGACCCCATTTCTCTTGGCTATGTTGCCAAGAGCCACTACCCTAGTTTGGTGACCAAATAGGTGGTAATGTCATACTGCTACATGCCCATGGTCATAATAGTTCAACTCGTGATGAGACCTCCTATCCATCAACTAGTACCTTGAGTGTTTATGTTATCTTGTGGGTCCCCTTTTCTTATTGAGAAGATTTTCACTTCTTTCTTGGGGATCCCTGGGCGAAGCATCTCGAACGTTTTAAAATTGGATTTTAACTCTTGCCAACAAATTTTCTTTTAACTCTTGCCATCGACTTTTACCCTCTGGGCCTTTAGCCCCTTCTTCCCACGAAGTAAGGTACAACCCTTCCTAGTGTAGCCAATCCCAATGCCCAAAAAGGAAAGGGGATATGGAAGGAATAAAGATGGAAAGTGGTAAGTATGGAGGGAATAGAAAATGACTCTTCAAAGATCCACCCAGTAGCAACCCATCCTAAAGGGAAATCAACTTACTATGGCACTATGTCACCCTCCTAGGTTTGAATGAGGCAAAGAGCATAATTTCCAAGAAAATGTCATGAAATGAAGATGGATTCAATACAACATGTTCAAGCGCTTAAAAAATTAGAGTGATACATACCATGATACTCAGACCCATTAACTCAAGGAGAAAGACTCATTTCTACTATAGGACCAGGCTGGTGCAATGGATACTGCTACTGGTGATATGTGGACTGCACTGAAGAAAAGAGGGGCCCTCTAGGGCCATGCTTAAGTCATCTGGATCTAGTTACTCCAAATCTAGGACCTATGGGAATCAATATGTGATCTCCTTAGTTATCCCTAGGCTAGGGGATAACAATACCCTAGTACATTCCAACGAATGTGAATAAATGAGCTGAGGTCGAACATTCATGGAACCATCCAATCAGAGCTCAATGATGTAAACCCACTTTCGGAAGTGAGGAGGCATAACATTGAGGCATGCAACTCCCAAGGCACTAACTAGTTTCTAAGTCTAATTCTTGGATAATGTGTTCAAGTCGACAGGAACAGACTCGTTGAAGGAGGGCCATGATGTATCCCCCATCATCGACATGAAACTGAAACACAAAAGTGATGTAAGATGATGAATTGAATTAGTATGGACTGACACATGAACCATAAATTGGTAACATTGTAGAAGGATGGTTTGAAGTGAAAATTACCTTGAACATTATTAAGCATGACAACTGACTTGGCATCATTGACTTGAAAAGTACCAAGAACATAATGTGACAGAAAATAAGAGCACTCTTTGACTGGAACCAAAAAGTATGACGACACACAAAATTGTTATGACTGAGAGACAAGAAAATTACCCAACTGTAAGACAAGACACAAAAAAGTGCCATGTTCAAGGGCGACAATAACTTCCATAAAATATTCCAAAAAACTTGACCCACTTCCTTCATTTCTCCCCCCCATCCCAATAGATGAGTACCTCTTTATTTTTTAACGAGCTTGAGGAGGATAACAGATGCTCGATATAACGCATCCTTTGGATATGTCCCTCGACATATGTTTAACGAACCTAAGGAAGGAGGGGTTCGGTCTCGTATGGGTCCTGGAGATTGGACTCACATAGGTCCTTCAATGCATAATTTTACGATCTCAAAGAAGGTAAACTCGGTGATTTTTCATGTTTAGAGAGTTTGAAAAGAACTTGAAGACGACTCCATGGATGAATTTTTCGTAAATTTAGTTTCCAAAGCCTGAAAAAATTGTAAAACAATAGAGGGGAGAAATATTCTAATCATGCTTGATGAGAGTATTCCTTTTTCGTAATTAGTCTCGTGAGGCCGAAAAAGAGATAAACTATCACTCAAAAGACACCCTTTCAAACCTTTTAACGAGTGTGAAAGGAAGCAAGACCACTCGAAAATATTTTCATGTTTAGGGAGTATGAAAAGAGCTTAAAGGAAACTCCAAAGAGTTCCTTTTTCATATAGCTTGAACGAGTCCGAAAAATAGATAAAAGTGTACTTGACAACCTATTCTCACGTTTTAATGAGCAGGAGAAAGAACAAAGACTGAGCTCAGTACTTTCCAACGTAATGTCCAAAGGTTTCGAACGAAACCCATGGATAGTTGGTACTTTTGCCCCAACTTGCATGATAAAATCTAGTGGCTTTTCTCCAACATGATGTCTAGAGGCTGGAGACCTACCCCCCAAGCTTCGTTTCATCCACCAAATCTTCTGCTAATGCCAATTTCTATACCCAATAGACTTATGGTTACTAATAGGAAATTTTTCACTAGAGGAAGAAAGAGGATCAACCGACATAGGCAGATGAAATTAAGGTTAAGTTACGAGATCTAGTGAAAGGCTCGACTCAAGATTTACGTGGTCTGGCGAAAGAATCGAATCAATATTTATGAGATCTACCAAAATACTCGAATCAATGGGAGAGGCAATTGTTTCATTTTTTTAATGAGCTTGACACAAGAAAATAACTTTTCTCATGACCCGTGGGTTCGATTCCCAGACCGCTGTTTCATTTTTTAACGAGCTTGCCACAGAGAAGAAAACTATGCTCGCAAGGCAGGTTTCCTTTTTACACAAGATTGAAACTAGAAACTATGCTTGAGGCCCTCCGTTTCGTTTTTTAATGAGCTTGACATAGAAATGTGAACTCTGCTCGAACCTTGTTTCATTTTTTAATGAGCTTGAAATCAGAAAAACTATGTTTATAGATCAGAAACAAGAATCAAATAAGAAATATCTAATTGTTATCACTGAAAAATCGTCCACAACATTGCACACAGTGAATGAAGAAACACATCAATGCCAACAACAATTAGTCCACCTACAACACCAAAGTCCATCAAAAGGAAAAAAATTATATAATTGGGTCAAAAATCAAAGTGCGCAAATTCACCAAAGGAAGCACACATAGTGCAATTATGGATATTGTCGGCCCCTCAACCACTTCTAGTCCGACCCCCAACACGATTTGACACTCATATCTGAGCGAAATCTATCTTGGAGGCTAGTCAAGGGCTAGAGGGTGACCTAAAAGGCCCCTTATTCACACTATGAAAAAATTACATTTTTCCATGAATGGATGCTATAAATAAGAGCCATGGGTGTGCTAAGAAACCAATATCTTCAAGGTATTGTTATGCTGCAAGAATTCTTCTTTGAGAATCCTCTTTTCTCTTCGAATCCTTCAAGCACCATTGCAATAGACCATTCCACTCACCTCTTGAGGAAATAAGTATTTTTTTCCTTCACCATTTGTCATTTCTTCCATTGTATGAAGAGAAGATCTCTCAATTAGGGAATTCAAGAGCCCTCCCAAGGAGGAACCCAAGGAGGAAGAGGGGGCTCATAAGTCCCTGCCTTTCTCTACGATGTTTTTCCTACTAATATATTGATCCATTGGTAGAAATATGTTGGTGATTGTTTTATTTTCATGGTTCTAAGTTTCTCAATCTTTCTAACATTTATTTCTTAGTCGTTTTTAGTTGTATTTCTTTGTTTTCATGTGTGTTTGGTTTGTCTAACCCACTCACAAAATTATGTCTTGTTTAGCAGGCTTATCTAAACATGGAAGTGTTGTTGTTTTGCTCACTCAAGTGACAAAACCAACACAAGAGATTGGTGACCATACTGGGGATCGATATCAAATTCCTCCCTATTTGATCCTTGAGAGCACTTCATTTTGTTTTTTTGACTTGCAGGTACCAAAACCGGCCTAGCCCAACCTGCCAAAATCAAAATTTAGAGTTGAGGAAGGGGTATTTCACTTGGAAATTTCTCCCCCGATGCATGACATGAAGTGTGCGGATTTTTAGGCCCATAGATGCTCACTGTGTGCAAAAAAATCTTCATTACTTTGCGCATTGTGCACCCTCTGCATGCCTGCCAGAACTGTAACCCGCGCGTAAGTCCATTTTTTCAAAATTGTAAGGGTTTTTATGAATGGTTTGAGGGCCCCTAGCCTTCAGATTTTTATTTTCATGCACTTTGTGAGGAAAATACACTCCACTTAGAGTCTTTTCTCATAAGAAAGGTTATCTAACATAGACACTTAGGGGGTAAAAAGAATCACTATTCTCCTCTTTTTCTTTGTTGCCACATGGATGGCTCATTTGGCTTGTAAAATTTTAAGTTGAAGTTATTGCTTTTATACACAATCACTTAAATTGGGACTATAAGTTAATTTTAACCCTCAAGTATGCTCTTCCCCCTCACCCTTGTGTGATCTCAGGAATCATAAAGGTGGTTAAAAGGACATTTCATCTCCCTTAAAAAATCTTTAGGAGAGGACAAATTCCCCCCCAGGGTTCCTCTTAGTTGTTGAAATCATCTTTAAGCTTTGTAAGGGCCCATACATTCCCACATGTTTGAAAACTTATGATAGTTTCTAAATACTTTCTTAGTTTAGACCACAATCTAGGAAGTTTAAAGATCAAAGTAATGGGCCCATGCATGCCCACATGTCTACAAATCTAGGATAGTTTCAAAAGCGTTCTTAGTATAGATAACATTTTAGGGAGTTTAAAGGATTTGTTAGGACCCATATGTCCACATTTCTAGTTCTTTAGGGATTTAAATATTCTGTAAGGTTGTACCAAAGACACATAGTAAGCTAGGTAAGAAGATTTGTAAGGACCACAGGAAGTCCACATGTTGCAATCTCACACTTAACTTATTAAAATCTTTGCACACTTGTCCCTTTCTTGCACACAAAGCCACTCCTCACACACACATAATTTCTATTAGAATAGTGGAGGTCGAAGTAGGTTTTCTCCAAAAGGAATTATGAAAGATATCACTACTTCTTTGGAAATTATCCACACCTAATTAATTCAAACGAGGTTGGTCCATGACACCAATCTCTCAGCCCACCACATCTAATTTTTTTCTAAAAATGCACTAAAGTTTCCTCCACATGAGGTGCCAAAAGTTTTTTTTTAGTCTAGGTAGGGTATCGGGGGTAGGCATCCAAATAACCCCCCGTTATTAGGTTCTCACATTTTCAAACAATAGAAGTTGAGAAATAGGGAACTTTCAAATCATCCAAGTCAAGTTTTCCTACACCATAAGGCAGGGAGATACACGTGAAGGGTCAAAGACCGAGGCCCAGTTGTTCTGCGCATCCCTCCTTGAGTCATCCAACTCTTGTGAGGGAATCCAACCTGTGACCAATTTTTGAGGCTGAAACTATAAATGCCACACTTTGACCAAAGTACTTAGTAGCCAAACTTAGGATATCCACCAAGGTGGCGATTGTGGGATGCAATCACACCTTGATCATATTTTGTGTGGCTATTGGGAAATATTGCCAGCTCTTTCAGGATATTCACCCTCTACCCCTCATTATAATTGTTTACTTCAACCTTCACTAGTTTCTCTTCCGATGACTTTAGACCCCACTATAGAGTGCTATTGGAAGGATCGGTGCTAATTGAGAGGAAGGACGTTAGGTATTTTAGAACACAAACATTTGTTTTTATTGTTCCCCCACGCGGACAAAATCCACCTATCCACATGCTTGTTTATTTACAATTTATTTATGTATGATGTTCATTTGATTACATGAAATTGTGAGTTATACTATCTTGTGAAGGTCAACAAATATACAAAGCTCTTGTTCATTTATTTATCTCTTGTCACCATTTTCACACATTCACTTTTATATTTGGAAACCATAGGGGAACCAAAGAATCCTCATCGTTCTAGACGCTTGCAGAATCTCCCTCCTATTCTAGGAAGAGTCCCTAGTCTTTCCAACTCATCGGCTCAGCCATCACACACCCCCGTGAGTGCTACTATTTTGGGATCATCTTTACTTGGTTCCACTTTGCTTGGGTCCAATACCCAAGGTCACCCATCTATTGTTTCTCCATCACGAGGAGGTAGGAGTCAAACGTCTTCCCAAAGAGGAAGTACAAACCCACCAAATCCCTCTCAAGGGACAAGTCCATTACCTACTCATAGAATGGCTGGAACTAATCCTCCGCCAAATATTCCTATGCCATACTTGGCATCCCTCAACATTCCCGATTTGACCAAACTCACAAATGATCCCATTTTACATGACCCCACATGGCCCAATATGCCTACCAAACTACCTTCAAATATTCCAAAATTTGAAGGAAAATTGGGGGAAGATCCCGCCAACCATGTTATGACATTTCACTTATGCTGCTCTTCAAACAACATCATGGATGATTCCATCCGATTGAGGTTATTTCAAATAAATCTCACGGGCTCATCAACCAAATGGTATGTGGACGAAAAATCAGGGTCCCATGTGACATTTGAATCATTGGCGAAGGCCTTTTTATTCTTTTTCCAACTACCAGTTCATCATGATACCGGCTTAGAAATTATTTCTAAGTTCAAACAAACCACTATTATCCATATAGCTGACCACATCCATGAATGGCATCGACGACGTAGTTTGTATAAAGCAGAAACCACCAAAGAAAAACATCTTGATTAGTTTCTTAAATACCTTGTCTCTATTATTGCCAAGGATGTAGCATCCACTTTTCCTTAGTCAGAAGAGGAAGCCATCAACAAGGCCCAACAATTTGACCTCATCTATGCTCAGTCAGGTTACTTATACACAATACTACTTGAGGCACCCCGACCCATACCATTTGGCCAGGACAAACCTGGGATGTCCCACATTGCAGATGGGCTGATTGGTTCTATGACCCATCTCAACCCTTACGTCCACCCATCACCCACTTATGGTGCACCTCAATATCCACAGCCATATGGAGGGACGTACTATTACCCTCCTCCCACTCACCAACAGTCATATCCTGTTGCTCCCCCTCCACCATTGGGTGGACCCCCACCGGTACCCATGATGCACCCAGTCTCTCAACCAAGTAGGAGTTCACCCTCAACCCCTGCATATAACCTCAACAGTAGTGGAATTGCTTCAACTTCCTACACGCCATATGGATCGTCTCCACAAAACAATCTGCATTTTCCATTTCCTGGTCCTCCACAACCAGTTGCTCCTCCACCAGGAAAACCACATGCCGATGTTAACTTTGTTCAACCCTCTCCCATTAAAAAACTTTAGACTTTTGAACAATTGAATATGGAAAATACGGCCCATCCGCCGAATAATTCCAAGAAGAAAGGGAAAAAATGAAATAATAACAACTCGGGACCAGGTAGAAATAACCCCCAACAAAACCATCCCGTTGGGGGCAACCAAAATCAAGGCAACCAAAACCCCTAAGGGGGCACCGATAAAAATCAACCACGACAAGGGAAGAACAACAACCTCAGAACTAACTTCCCTTTAATTCTATGTGGTGAGTATGGACATTATACGCACCATTGCCCCCAAATTTCTGACTTCAAACAGATGAGAGAATCTATGAATGCACAACGTCCTCCAGTGCCACCTACCCCTCAACAGGCCCCACAAAATTATTTGCAACTTCCACCTCCTGCTATTTTGAAAAACCCTATTCCACACCAAGGTGTGATGAATACCCAATAACAGGTAATCATCGCCCCACCACAAATGGGGCAGTATCAAAATCTGGGTCCCAATCAACTTGGAAATCCGACCGATCGCAACATCGTCCTTACCAATGAAGAATATATTCTTCTGCAAACACATGATTGTCAATACAGTGTTCCCCCTGAATCTACCCCAAACACCTTAGAAGTGGCTCTAGCTACAGCCAGACAACCATTGATGATTCCACGCCCTAACACTGAACCAAACCCTCGTATACCCTGTATGTCGTTACGATAGAATGTAAATAAACCTCATGCTAGGGAAACACATAACTATAGCCTGGTCGATGACTTAGCATAGTCTCCTGCAACCATGTCTGTATTGGAGGTCCTCCAAACATGTTCATCTCAACGGAAATATTTTCTTTCCCCCTTGGCGACAATCGACCCAGCTAATACTCGACTCATCACTTTTGATCTAGATAGTGGAGAACCACACCTCCCCACCCTGGTATCTTTTTAGATACTAGTTAAGATCCAAAACATCACAATTCATCGGTGTATCATCGATGAATGTGCATCCACATGCATCATGTCCAAAGAAGTATGGAAAAAACTTAGCTCACCTGAGCTAGTTCCATCTTCCATTACCCTGCAAGCTTACGACGGTCGCCCATCTTCCCTCGAAGGGCTCTTCCAAATTGTCCCTGTAGAACTTGGGGGAAAAACCATCCTCATCGACATTGAAGTTATCGATGCCCCATTTGATTACAATATATTGTTTGGACGTAGCTACATGTATGCTATGAAGGAAAATCGTCACCATCGACCAACTTACACATTACGATCCTAATCATTCCACCAACATCGATAACATTCTCCCCCTTGTCCGCACTAGCTCATATATTTTTTCGGTCATCGACATGGGTCCCAAAATTTTCAATGACCCAATCTTACTGGGGGCATATCATGGAGCACCACCTCTCCCACACCCTTCACCACAAGTGTGTGTAGTAGCTTCTAATGGAAAAAATATCAGAGACAATACTCCTTCCACTGAGGCCCCTCCACACATCGAAGTTCCACCAGTGGGAGAACTGTTACCTCAGGAGTTCCCTCAGCACCCCACTGCACCACTTGTCCCAGATTCCCCCCCCCTCCAGGGGAAAATATCGGTTTGGGAGACAGTCCACCAAGCCATTACCCAAATTCCATTTTTCTACCCCCCACCTGGAGTCCAAGCATTCCAGGTAGCTTCTGCTCTTACCCTTCCCAACATGGTTCTTTCCATCCATGTCTAGTATCTCCATCCACCCGCTATGGTTCCTACACCATCTCTCCCTCCTCAAGCATAGGGATTACCAATGAAGATCCTAGTATGGGCTCCTGCCACACCACCCCCACACCCAACTAGCAGCAACACCCCCACCACTGGGGGTAGACAAAAGAAGAACGATTCCACAACTCCACTTCCTCCCCGAGCTCAACCTTCTTGCGCACTATGCGAAAGAGAAGGACCCCCACTAACATATGTCCTACTCTTCCCGAGTTACACAATCTGATCCATCTCCCTAGATAAATCACATTGCTTGCCACTCCACCAAGTACATCGACTACAACTACGAAGTCCTCAACCACACGCAATAAAGGGTTGCGAACCAAATTCGCTTGTGCCATTTGTTTAGAATATGACCACTACACTCATCATTTCCCAACTCTAACTCAATTTCTCCAAACGTTAGTTGTAGTACGCAAAACATCTCGGCTAGAGCCCTCTCAGCCACTCCCTACTGAGACTCACATTACTGACATTCGATATATTTCATCGTCAGTACCCGAGCGAACGAGGTACCCTCCACAATATCAGGACATTCACTTTATGTCTAGCGGTCCCTCGCACCCTGTACACGATATCCCTTCTACGTCCTCACCACTTGAGGACAACAACACTTACCCATTGACAGTTCCCCCCGTCACCTCCCAAGATCCCCTGTATTCTCTCATTTTTCATTGCGATGAAGATATCCTGGAGGAACTCACTACCCCCAAGTGCCCATGGAATGCGCTACATCATCGAACACTTTTTCTTTCACAAGAGGCCTTTCACCCTCCTATCCAATCCTCCATGTGCACAATCGAAAACAAGGATTTTATTCCTTTGGGGCATATAGACTGGTTCAATAACCCTATCCCTACCCCATATGCTTTTGAAGAAAGAAACATGGCCACCATCTCCCCCACTGTCAAAATTGACATTTCCATTAAACCGAGAATCGTAGAATACATCACCATTGGTGTCCTGTGCTCCCTTGAAGAACTCATTGCTTACAAATCTCTCTTTCAGGAATATCGGGATAGTTTTTCCTGGTCATATATGAAGATTCTTGGCCTCGATCCTTCTATAGTCGAACATCGAATCGATACTTGGCCAGATGTCTCCCTTGTTTGTCAAAAGCAACGTCCCTTTCACCCATCCAAAGCTGTGGCTATCAAAGCCGAAATTGATAAGTTACGCGCTGCCATATTCATTCACCCCATTGCATACACTTCGTGAGTCTCCAACCTCATCTCTGTTAACAAAAAACATGGCATTATTTGCGTCTACACAAACTTTCGCGATCTCAACCACGCTTGTCCCAAAGACAACTTTCCAACCCCTTTCATCGACCAAGTCATCTATGATTGTGCTGGCCATGAGGCACTGTCCTTTATGGATGGGTTCTTAGGCTATAATCAAATTCAAATCCATCCAGCAGATCAATACAAAACTGCTTTTACTACCCCTTAGGGTACCTTTGCTTATCGTGTCATGCCTTTTGGACTAAAAAACGTCGGTGCTATATTTCAACGGGCCATGACCTATGTTTTTCGTGATCTTTCTCACATCATCCTTGCTTATTTAGATGACCTCACTACTCGATCCAAAAAGCAAACCCAACATTTAGATGACTTACGCATCGTTTTCCAACAGTGTCACTAATATAAAATACGCTTGAACCCCCTCAAGTGTGTATTTTGCGTCACTACCGAGTGCCTTCTTGGGTTCATTGTATCCCAACATGGCATCATTGTGGACCCCCTCAAGGTCCAAGCTATCACATAAATTCCACCACCGAGGACTTTACACCAAATGCAAAGCCTACAAGGAAAAACCAACTTTTTACGTCACTTTGTCCCAGACTACGCCACTCGCGCACACGGTTTTGTTTGCTTATAGCGTCATGATATGTCATTTTGATGGGACGACCATGCTCAAACAACTTTTGATGATTTAAAATATGCCTTATCCAATGCCCCTTTAATAAGTCCCCCAGACTATGATCACGATTACATCCTCTACTTGTTAGCCTCAACTGTCTCAGTAGCAGGAGTCCTTTTCCAATTAGGGGATGATGGGTATGAACACGTCATTTACTACATTAGTAAAAACCTTTCCGGGCCACCCTTGAAGTATAATCATGATGAGAAACTGGCATTACCAGTTGTCCTTGTAGTCCAAAAAATGCGACATTATATCCTTCTTCGAACTACCAAGGTCATAGCAGATTCCAACCCCATGCAATACTTGCTTAGTCGAAGGCATATTAACATTTTTTTTTTCGGATGGATCATTATCCTCCAGGAATATGATCTAGAGTTATTTACTCACAAAAGAAAGAAATCTCTATTCCTAGCCGAACTCATTATGACTTTTCCCTCAGACGCCAAAGCTTCTCCCATCAATGAGGATTTCCCCGATGAACACCTCTTCTTCATCCCCTTTGATGACCCCTGGTATGGTGACCTCCTTGTCTACCTTCATACATAGAAGCTTGGGTCTCATCTCTCTCTCGAGATGATCATCGACACATTTTCCATCAGGCCCCCCGATACCTCCTCATCAGAGATATTCTCTATCGACACGGGGTCAATACCATCCTTCAACGATGTCTTACCATTGATGAAGCTGATAGAGTCTTGAACGATTTCCATAATGGCGCTTGTGTTGGTCACCTCTTGGGTATGTCCACCGCCCAAAACATCATTTGAGCAGGGTACTTCTGGCCCACTTTGTTTCATGACTGCATCCATGCTGTCAAGCGATGTGACAAATTCCAACTTTATGCAAACAAAGGACAAGCGCCACCAACTCTTCTACATCTAGTCATCACAGCTGACCCCTTCTATAAATGGGGCATAGACTTCATGACTTTCCATCCCCCATCCAGTAATGAAAACAAGTACATTTTCATGGCACTGGATTACTTTACCAAGTGGGCCGAATCCATGCCCACATTTAACAACATCACTGACAAAACAACGCATTTTTTCTTCAACCACGTCATTACCTAGTTCAGAGTCCCATTACAGTTAGTTTCCAATCATGGTAAACACTTTGAGAACGAGATCTTTGTAGAACTCTCCTCAAAGTTAGGCTTCACCCATGAGTTCGCCTCCCCATACTACCCTTAGTCCAATGGACAAGTCGAGGTTGTCAACAAAGTCCTCAAAACCATGCTACAACGTACTGTCAACAAACATAAGACCAACTGTCATCATATGTTGTTTTCCTCTTTATGGGCTTATTGCACAATAGTCAAAACTTCCACCGGTTTTACTCCATTCCACCTCGTCCATGGGATCAAAGCCACCCTACTTATCGAGTGAAAAATCCCCACATTACACACTGCCATTGAGCTATTACCTGACACCTCTCCAATGGAGTAGCGACTGCTGACCTTAGAGTCGCTTGATGAAGATCATCGATCTTCATTACAACAAAATGAGGTAGCTAAAAAATGGTCCAAAGCCACCTTCGACCGCGATGTGAAAATTCTCTCATTCAAAGAAGGTGATCTCGTGTTAGCCTACGATATCATCCATGATACTCTCGGCCATGGGAAATTCGAGTCCTTATGGCATGGACCCTTCATCATCTAACATTGCCTCACTAAAGGCGCCTACATTTTGGCCTCTCCAGAAGGATACCCTCTCAAAGAACCCATCAATGGGTTGTAGTTAAATAAGTTTTATGCCCAAGCATAGCCCCCCTACCTTAGGTTTCTCTTTATACACATTTGTAGAGTTTTTAGTATTCTTGTTGGTGCAAGGGTAGACCCAGGGTTCAACTCTAATAGTGCACCAACAAACCCTAACTACTCTCCCTTATGGAGACACCTGCGAAGCAGATTAAGTCTCACCTGAAGTAGTAATAGGGGGGTTGCAGGACACCAGAGCAGATGTAATATGATTCCAAAACAACAACACAAAATAACCTAGAGATTCTTAACAGTATTATGCTTAACTTCGCAAAGTAGTTTATATCTTCTTATCTTCAACATGAAACATATCAATGCAATAAAAGTATAAAAGGAAGTAAATAGCAAAGCATCAACCACATAGAACAACAAGATTTTACGTGGTTCACCCCCTCCCTAGGGCTACATCCACAAAACTGTGTTTATTGATAAAACATATGAAAATATACAGTTCTATCTGCGCACTCAGTTGCAGATCCTTCTCTTTCTCTTCCTTATCTCCTAACCCTATGCACCCAACTACAGAGTCAATCTTCGCACCCAGTTGAAGACCCCAAATACAAGAGTACAACAAAATATATCACTTTTACATTTCAACCTCACTATTACCTCTTATTTCAACTCTTCTAGACCTCTATTTATCATTCCATGAATCTTAGAAACCCTAGACTGAAGTCCAGGTGCCAAAACCCTAGGTGTCAAAACCCTAGGTCCACATAACCCACATTTTAAGGAATTCACCGACCTTTTCTTCCTTCTTCTCCGCGAGGTGCTCCAAAACACCCATTAGTGTCTTTTTCCTCTTACTGACTTGTCCACGATTTATCTTCTTTGCTGCTTTGTCTTCCTTGATATTTTCTTTCAATGGCTTGCTTTCCTTTACTTCATTCCTTCTTTTATGCTTCGTTAACCACTTCGACCCTTCCTCGGTTTGTGTGTCTTCCGTGCACTTCATAATTTGTCTTTCTTATTCTTTAATCTTCGCTTTCTTCCTTAATACATGACCAAGGGAAAATAGGCCCCCAACACTCACATGTGACTCATCCCGAGGCACTGCAGGGTTGAGCCTCCTGTATTACTTCGATTGCAGAATGCGTGAAGCAGCCTGTGCTTTCTACTCTGTCCCTCCCTATCTTGTGCAAACTGTCTTTTCTATGTTTAGTACCCAATTTCAACTGCACCTGGTACCTAGACCCTTCTTCCTTTGATTTTACTGAGAGCTGCGAGGAAATTGGTTGTCACATTACATATTCAACCATATCCCATTTAATAAACCATCCTTCCATTCTCCATTAAGAGTCTTCAACTGCACAACTCCACCTTTTGTAACATAGGCAACCTCAAATGGCCCAAGACAATGTGTCCTGAACTTTCCTGGATGCTTTATGAACTTGCTATCATTTAAAAGTACCAAATCTCCTTGTTTAAATGATTTCTTCTTGATATGTCTGTCATGGTAATATTTTTCTCATTTTTTTTGTACCTGTTGATGAAATCCTGCAATGAACCTGTCTTCCTCTAGTTCTATCAACTACGCGAGCTTGTCTTGAACAACGCCGGTGCCATCCATACCTGTAAATGCTGTAATTCTTAAACTAGGAACCAAATATTCCATAGGTACCACTGCTTCTAGGCCATAAACTAACTTGAAGGGAGTCTGCATTGTTAAATTTTTGCAAGTAGTTCAATAAGCCCATAATATTGTTGGAATTCTCAAATCCCAATCATCTCTATTAGCACTGCAAATCTTAGTCAATGCTATCTCCAAAATATTATTGAAAGATTTGACTGTACCATTCTCCTATGGGTGGTATGGTGTGCTCTTTTGATGGTGAACGTTAAACTCCTGGTTCAGGGCTTCAATATTTTTGTTAATGAAGTGTGTGTCTTGATCACTCATAAGAATTTTTGGGCATCCAAATCTGGCTATGATATCATCAAAGATGAACTGCGCAACTGTAGATGCACTACAGTCCTTAACTTCTCTTTCTTCGGTCCATTTGGTCAAATACTCTATAGCAGTGATAATGTATCCAGCTCCTGTGCGTTTTCCTGGTGGGCTAATAGGTCCCACGAATTCAATAGCTCATTTTTGAAATGCCTGTAACGTTAATTGAGGTGATAAAGGAATCTTATCCCTTTTAGAAGGCTTCCCTACTCTTTGACATGCATCGTAGGATTTGTAGTATTCCTTAGCATCCTTATGTAAGGTGGGCCACCAAAGGCCAGCTCTGAGAACCTTCTGTGTTGTTTCTTTCCATGCATAATTTCCTCCTGTGATGCCTTCATGTGCTTTTGCAAGAATCAATGGTCTTTCTGACTCCATAACACATCTTCTTAAGATATCGTCTGGTCCCATCTTATATAACTGTCCAACTATAATTTGAAAATCTGTAGCGCGGACTACCAACTGTTTCTTTTGAATAACTGTATACTCGTGAGGTGCCATTCCTGTGGAAAAGAACTGGACTATCTCGACGAAGTGATCATCGAATTTTCTGATGGCCAACAACTGTGCATCTGGTAGTGTATCATCCAAACTAGTAGGTTCCTCAGCATGTTCTAACCTGGATAAGTGGTCAGGTCCCTTATTCATTATTCCTGGCTTGACCACGATCTCAAAGTCATACTCCTGGAATAATAATATCCATCTGCATATTCTTCCCCCCAACACTGGCTTTTTGACTAAGTACTTTAATGCAGAATGATCAATAAACATCTTAAAATGTCCTCCCAACAAGTAGTGTCTAAACTTCTGCAGCACATATACCATAGGTAAGCCTTCTCTTTCAGTGGTAGTATAATTTATTTTAGATGTAGAAAGCTTCCTGCTAGAAAATAATATATGGTGGTCAATATCTCCTACACCTGGTTGTGCTAAAACTGCTCCTAATGCAATGGATGAAGCATCGACACGAACATGGAATTCCTTACTCCAATCTGGAAAAACCAAAATAGGCACAGTGACCATTTTCTACTTTAATGTTTCGAAGCTTTGATGGCATTCCTCTATCCATTGAAACTTACTATCCTTCTTTAATAGCTTCTCCATAGGTGTTGTTCTCTATGTGTAACCCTTAATAAACTTTCTGTAGTATCCAATGTGTCCCAATGCAGTGCACAACTGTCTAACCAAAGTACGAGGAGGTAGATCAACAATGATAGCAATCTTGGAAGGATCTACCAACAACCCTTTCTTACACACAATGTGTACTAACAACACTCTAAAAGGAGAAAAGAAAATACACTTTTTCAAGTTCAGGGAAATATGGAATTTCCTACACTTATACAACATTAATCTCAAACATTCAATATGATCTTTGAGTAGACTAAAAACGGTCCAGTCATCAAAGTATGCCTCCAAAAATTTATGTAAAAATTCCTTAAATTCTTCGACCACCACCCTCGAAAATATGGCTGGTGCATTCTTCAAATCAAAAGGCATCACAATGTACTAAAAAGAACCCCATTCTGTTGCAAATGTAGTATTATGTCTGTCCTCCTTAGCAATTCTGATATGGTGATAGCCTGAAAATCCATCTGTGAATGAATAAACTTCCTTTCCTCCTACATTATCTAGAACTTCATCAGTAAAAGGTGTAGGAAATGGATCATGTAAACATGCATCATTCAATTTCCTTAGATCTACACAGATTCTGATTTCTTCTGAATTCTTAACTTGGACCACCATAGGGTTGATCCATTCAGATTCTTCAGCTGGGTCTATGATTCCTGCTTCCAACATTCTATCTAATTAAATCTTAACTTTCTGCTTGTACTTGAGATTCAGTCTATAAGGTCTCTTCTTGACATGCCTTGCATCTGCTTTCAAAGGAATCTTCATTTCTCCCATGGTTCCTTTAATTCCCTTCATGTCTGTGAACTTGGTTGGAAACAAGTCTTGATACTCATGCAATAGTTATGTAATCTTACTAATAGTAGAATCATCCCAATAGTCTCCAACATTGGCCAACTTAGGTGCTTGCTCTGTTCCAATATTAACTTTCTTAATTTTAATAGGCTGCCCAAAAAAAAGTAATTCAATTCCTGGCCCTTATATATCTCTTTGTCCTTCAGTTTTTGAAATTTTCACATTCCTAGGGTCATCATCCTCATCAACATTAATATTATAACAACCTTGTAACTGTTGAAGAGGTTTAGTCCATTCATCTTGTTCTTGTTCAAGAGGGGGGTTAGGTACCTCCTCAAAGACCTTTTGTCTTACACTTTGTAAAGACCGATCTACTATGGGGTACTGAATTTAAAATAGGAACATAGCTATAAATTTCTAGGTCATACCATACCAGTCTGTAGTGATTAGGTGCAATTCTGCTTGAAGATACCAGTTGATAGGTGTAGTATCTAAGGTGTTAATGAAATTATGTACCCACTGTCATTTAGGAATGCTTCTCCATGCTTCCTCACAACTTCGAACATGGTCCTTAGGACATATCTGGCCTATGTATTGAACTCCAAAACCTTCATCTTGGTCTGAAAAGTGCACTGTCAACAAGGTGTGACATTGTTCCCACTCTGCGATGTTCTTCTTGTGTGTTCCCCACCATCTAGCTAGTGTTGCTTTCAAGGCTTCATCTAGTGCCAAAAACCTCTGTTGTATTGGTACAATTCCTTCAAATTCGAATAGGAATGTCTCTAAATTATTCAAGCCATCAAATGTGGGAAGATTACTTACTTCTGTGCCAATCCAACGAACTACCTTAGTCAATCTGGCACACCTCCGCGTAGAGACTTCATACATTATGTTCTGCCAATTTTCCAATGCTTCTTCTGAATCTGACGAGCATGCACTTTCACTTCGCCAACTTAGATTTCCATCTGTTGTAGGATTAATATAATCATGTTGTCCCACTGTCAGTTTATAGATGTTCTCTATCTCATAGGCACTATGTTCTTCTCTTATAGGTTCTGTGTATCTGAGACCTTCATCATTGTCAAGAGGTGCAATGACCCTAAGGCCATCACCTTCAAATTTCATTCTTCTCTTTTTTAGGTCAACAACAATCAAATTGTTGAAAGCCCAATCAATACCCAACAACACAGGAAAAGGACAAATATCATCAACAATCTCAATCACTTCGAAGTCTGCAAATGTCCTCAATCCGTCGATGTCTATAGGGACATGCTCTAGTCTTCCAAAGGGGCTCACCACCTGCTGATTATCCATCCTGAGCCTAATAGGAGAGTAAATAAATTTAGGTTTTCCCATCAATTCCCAAGTCTGCTTTGTCATAACATTTACTTCTAATCACAGGTCGAGGACCACATAGTTTATGTCGTAGTCTCCAATCTGATCACTAAGGTGCAGTTTCTTGCTTGTCATCCTTTTTCTAGATACTTGATTCACTTATCTATTTAGCAGAGCATCTACTCTTCCAATTTCATACTGTCTTATCAGGTGTTGTAGTTCATGCACAACTTTTTCATCTTTAATCAAATTTATACAGGTATACAAGAAGTATACAAGCTTGCTTACCTCTTTTCCTTGTCTAGGTAGGGCAGACTAATAAAATGATGGAGACATTTCACATTCCCTCACTTCCAATTGTTCCTTAGATGAATAATCTTGTTCACCTATAAATTCTCTTCTTGCTTCTTCAAAAGTATGTTTTTCTTTCCTTGGATAAAAAAATGGCGCCTTCTATGCAGCTCTTATGATCCTTGATCCATATGTAGTCTTTCCTGGAGTCACCCTATCTTCTCCTGTGAAAATGCCTCCTCTAGTAATAACATCGAATCTAGGTTCCTCACCACGTGGTTCAACTGATATTAGTTGGACTTGTTGGTTTCCACCTCATCTTTCATGAACTTTAGCTAACAATATTGGACAGTCTTCAATGACATGGTCAAATGAATTACAATAGTTGCAAGTAGTACAAGGGTTCTGACAATCCATTGCCAAATGAACTGGATGAGCATAGTTATAGAAAATAATCTAACCTCGACCTTGACCCATGCCTCCTCCTCGTCCTCTTCCTTTGAACCCACCGCAAGGTTTGAAGTTTCCTCTTCCTGGGGAATTGAACTGTGCAACATTCCATTCTTGCTGTAATTATCCTTGCATTCTATATGCATCCCTTGACCTTTCATGCATGAGGTCATAATCCCTACAATCCTTCTCATCACGCCCCATAAATTTGTAGAATGTACAATAAAGATTGGTGGGTGTCTGGAAATATTTCTGCATATAATAACATTCATCAAGACGATGTCTAGTTCTACATTCCTCGAACCATGGTAAAATAGTCTGCTTCAAATGGTTAGGATCTCCAAAGGCCAAGAATTCATTAAATAAAGGACATTTCTCTTTGTCATGGCCCTCTTCCTTACATCAGATACACCAGATGTATTCTCTTTTCTCCTTTCCTTCATTTTTCTTCATGTCTTTAACCTGTAAAGATAAACTAGTTAATTGATTCAAAATCTGACTCATACCTGGATTGGATTCTCCTACAGGGGCTGCTTCTAGTTTCATGGCAATCTCTAATGCTTCAGCCTGCGAAGAAACCTTCTATTGCATTAGAGGAACTCTAATGTGTGGCAGGAGGGAAGCAATGAACCATTCCTTATGTTATTCGTCTGGAATCTAGAAACTTAAATGGCCTATTAAGGTCTTAAACCTATGATCAAATTCCAAAACAGTTTTATTCACCTTCTGCTTGATTTCCTTCAACTCTGTAATGCACTGCGACTCTAAATTAGGATTCTTGAACTATGCACTCAACGCAGTCTTAATGTCATTCAACGGTTTAGACTATACAGATCCCGTAACAAACTTCATATACCATCTCAATGCACGATCCCTCAAGGTAGTACTAAACTGAGCTCTCTTAACAGCTTCGTCGGTGACTTGCTCAATGCTCCATAAAGCTTCACATAAGAACCAGTGATGGTCAGGATCCTCAGATCCATCTCCTCTGAAAATAGGTAGCCTCATTTCATATGCCATTGATTTTCCTTGGTTTCTCGACTGATTATGTACTAAACTACTTGTGACAGTAATTTGAGTTCTCTGATTAATCTGGTTACTTTGGTTACTCTGTCCTGCTAAAACAACAAGAGGAGTAACAATACTTACTTCGACAGTAGGCGCCGTACCTGAATATTTTGGTTCTTCTCGGCAAGGATCTTTAGTCTCTACTTCCTCTGCCGTTGCGAAATCTGAATACTTTTCGTCTGATAGCTCTGTTTCTTCTCCATTGTAGAATCCTTCGTCTTGTGCCAATGGACCGTAACTCTTCTTAAATAGGTTCGTAAGAGGAATCTTTCTGAGTAATCTCCCACTGTGCATGTGTCCGGCCTATGTGTCACTATCGTTGTCTGAATTCTTGAACATTAGCTTTAAAATTGCACTGATTATTGTATCTTCAAGATATTCTTCCCATGCAATAACATCTTAATATTCAACTTCAAAAAGTGTAGAAATTTTTTTCTAGGTCCCTTGAAGAAATACCTCTCTACTTCACTATATGATTCCACTCTGTCAATAGCAAATTCAGTAATGTATCCCCCAATAGTGTTGTCAAACTAGAGATCCACTTCCCTTGATACAACGTTATCAATTTTCTTGACTTTCTTAATCAACGCCGATGTCCAAACCACAAGTGGTCTAGATATGATTTCAAACTGAGTGTCTGCTAGTCTGGCTAACCACTCCTACAACTCCTTATGAAATCCTGCAGAGAAAATATCATGCACATCAGTAAAGATGTACCTTCCCAACCAGTCTTCTGTAATAATTCTAGGGTTCTTGTTCTGAGTTTCGACGAAGCCCCTTTCTTGTTCTTCTATCCAATTCTGAATCTCTCTCTTCGATGGAAACCACCTTGACATTCCCTCAAGAATATCCCGGTCCTAGAAATGGAACCATTTGTTGGCACAAGGGCAGACCCGTGGTTCAAATATATCAACGCACCAACAAACCCTAACTACTGGCCCTTACAGTGACACCTGCGTAGCAAATGAAGTCTCACCCGAAGTAGTAATAGGGCGGTTGCAAGACACATGTGTCTACAACCAAAGGAGATGTAAGATGATTCCAAAACAACAACACAAAATAAACTAGAGATTCTTAATAGTATTATGCTTAACTTCGCAAAGTAGGTTATATATTCTCATCTTCAACATGAAACATAGCAATGCATTAACAATATAAAAGGAAGTAAATAGAAAAGCATCAAACACATAGAACAACAAGATTTTACGTGGTTCACCCCCTCCCTAGGGCTACGTTTACAAAACTGTGTTTATTGATAAAATAGATGAAAATATACAGTTCTATCTACAGACTCAGCTACAGATCCTTCTCTTTCTCTTCCTTATATCCTAACCCTGTGCACCCAACTGCAAAGTCGATCTTCGCACCCAACTGAAGACCCCAAATACAAGAGTACACTAAAATATAACACTTTTACATTTCAACCTCACTCTCACCTCTTTTTTCAACTCTTCTAGACCTCTATTTATCATTCCATGAATCTTAGAAACCCTAGAACGAAGTGCAGGTGCCAAAACCCTAGGTGCCAAAACCCTAGGTGTCAAAACCCTAGGTCCACATAACCCGCATTTTAAGGACTTTGCCGACCTGTTCTTCCTTCTTCTCCACGAGGTGCTCTAAAACACCCATTAGTGTCTTCTTCCGCTTGCTGACTTGTCCACGATCTATATTCTTTTTTTCTTTGTATTCCTTGATATTCTCTTTCAATGGATTGCGTTCCTTTACTTTGTTCCTTCTTTTATGCTTCTTTAACCACTTCGACCCTTCCTCGATTTGTGTGCCTTCGCACACTTCATACTTTGTCTTTCTTCTTCTTTAATCTTCACTTTCTTCCTTAATACATGATCAAGGGCCAAAAATTATTTATCTCCACCACTCCTTATGTATGATCAATCATCTGTGTTGATGACATATGAATTATCCATCAACATACCACATTGGTTATGCTGACGGTGCCAACCATTGGACCCAGAATCTCACTTCGGCCACTTAGGTCCTCTATACTCCCTCACATGTCTTGCTCCACTCCAGTGGCATATGTTTGAGCTCGAACACCAACAACCAAATTGAATATGATGTCTTCATTGGTATCCTCGTCGAGGCCAGTCACCACCACATTCATCACCTTAGCGTTCTATTAGATTCCCAACTTGTCGTCCTACAACTCAACAATGTATATCATATTCACGATCCTTGCCTCTTTCACAAATACTTGCAAGTTAGATTCCTATATCACAACTTTGATTCAATAACATTTACACATATTCCAAGAACACTTAATCAAGTAGCATATCACATGACTAACCTAGTATTATATTGACATTTATCACATTAAAAAAACATTTTATACATAGCATCATACATTTTTCACAACACATAGAAAATACATCATACATAAAAACATGAAGCATAGAGACATTCATGATCAAAACATATATCCACACATATATATATATATATATATATATATATATATATCATGAAGATCATCATTGTTTACAAAACATATACATGTACAATCTCCCATAGGCCCATCAATCCCCCCACCCCTATGAGTACAAAAATGGGTAACAAGTACCCTATACAAAAAAAGACTCCCAAGCCTGTACATACAAAAACTGGCACTCACAATGCCCCTAGAGATCCCCCCCAGGCCCTCTTCTAGCCGGAGGCATCCCACTAGCTAGGGGCCCTCTAGGTCTAGGAGGCATCCGACCAGTCATCGTTGCCCCCACCAATGCTTCTCAACGGATCAGGGTCCACCACTCTACTGGTACTCCCATGCACTGCTCCAGAACCTCCTCATCCTGGATGTGGGACCACATGCCCTTAGGCACACCCTACAGAGCCCTCTTGAAACGTCAATGCAGATCCTCCAACATGACCTCGTCATCTCCCTGAGGCTCTCTTAATGTTCCAACACCAATGTCATCTCTCCGTCGCCTCTGTCCAACCCTCGAATTTACCGATGCCTGTGGAGCCGACCCCTGATGACCTTTGCCTCTCGTCCTTGGGGTCCTACATCTGAAAAACAATGCCAGAGATATTGTCAGCATCCATATACATATATAATCAATGTTATCTAACAAAATCCCAAAACATAAAACTATAACACATACCTCGCTGGTCCCAGTCCTCCCTAGGAGGCAACACCATGTATGGATCATGGAGGTAGTCCATACCCGCGTATGGATACCTCATAATAACCTATGGCATATGGTGCCACACTCGAGACACCGTGGTTGTGAAATAATGGCCACCCTCCCCGCCTCCATGTCGGGCTAGCATGTGGACTCACTACATAAGTCGTGACTCTCGTCACCCCATGGGCTCTAGTAGGATCCTTGGGCACAACAGAGGCAACCTCTCTAAAAACCAGGCCACTGAAACGAACCCGAAAGAAAAGTCACCAGAGTCGGCTCCCCAACACCGGTTCAATTGTCCCATCATCTTGGTGTGCATAAGCACACCCCCTGCAAACATGTCCCCATCCAAGACCTTCTCCACAACCCCCAGCTGACCACCAGTGATCCGCTGAGTACCCAAGGATCCGTAGATACTCATCACCATTGCCATAATACACTCAATAAGGAGGTCATCAATGAACTCAATGAGGATGACCGAACCTGACATAGGGTTCAAACTAGTACAATGGCGAGCTGCCATGGTCTCCACCCAATCCTCCCGAGGCAGATGGGGGCTCAACAGGCAGGGCCATCCCACAGAATGGGAGCCCTGTCAAGAAATACACATCCTCTGTCGCAGAGAATGTCAATTTCTCCCCTCTAACTATGAATCACTGTATATTAGTGCTCCACATCCTGATCAAATACTGTAGCAGGAACTCTTGCGATCGTATGAGGGGGCAATCAAAGAACTTGAGCAACCCATAGGCTACCAAGTGTCTCCGCACGCCCGACTGCTCCCTTACCACCTCCTGTAACTGGTGCCAATCATGCTCTCTCTAGTGGACCGACATGCTCTTGTAAACTCTGCTGATCACCTACATCCACACATAAACATTTGATCAACCTCATCATCCAGCAAAAAGCATAAAAATATCAAAAATTACAATCCCTTAGCCTTGCCCACAATGTGCGACTTTCACCTAGATAGGTGTGCACATGTGCACACCTGTTCTTTAAATAGCTGCGCACTAATGCACAACTAAATAGGAAAAAATCATGCATGAGTGTGCAATTATCAGTCAGACAAACACACATCTCATGCGCGCCTATTTTTCCAACCCTCTCGCCTACATGCGTGGTTTTCCCCAGCACAACCGCACATTATGTGTGGAAAATAGAGTTATACTCACACACATATGCACAAGTATTCCTCTTTTTCCTTTGCACTGGTAGGATCCTACCCTTAAAACCCCCTATACGACCCTCCATACAGACGCTACCTACAAACTAGGAAATTCACCAAATGCAGGATGTTAGGACCACTAACCTGTCTCTCGCCACTCCCAGATCGGTAGCCTCATGCTCCCACAATCTTGAAATATCCTCGCGACTATCTCGTCAACTCAAAAACATTGACATGTACAAATGAGGTGGCATTGTGGGCCCACGAGACATATATAGCCCCTTTTTCCCAACTTCCACCCTCTATTACAGGAGCCCAGAGCCTCAGTTTTCTGATCCGTTCTTAGCCACGTGATCCTGATCCCACCATTTACACATTCATATTCCCTAGGTCATCATCTACACTTTTCCCCGGAGGAGCATTTTTCTCACATCACATTCAGGTATGCATGCTCACTTTCAATTTTATCAAATAACTGTTATATGATCTTTCTCATCAGATATTTTTCATGTCGGGTATTTGGTTTTCATGTGTGTAGATACTTGTTCCGCAAGCTTACATCCCCTTCAAGTATATGTTCGACACTGACATGTAATTAATCCCTCTATAAATCAATTGCATATCCTAGTCAAACCCTCTGACATTTACCTTTAGGGTCCCTACATTCATCTCTGTAGTAACTTCACCTCTACCACATTTGGGTATCGTCATTCGATAACACTCTCCCCCACATGCGTTTTCCCATTCATAGTTCCCCTTGGAAACTTGACACTATGTTGATTTTCACCCCCTAGGGATGGGAGTCTTGATAGTCTTATGCACTTTTGAGAATGAACCCCATACTTATTCTCATCATATTTCTAACCTTCCCAATGGACTCCCAGGTCATATCATCTTAGTTCTATTGACTGCACCTCCATAGTTTCATTATCCCTCCATATCATCCACCATTGGTTTTCCCATCTGCAGATTGTACTCCATCCATTTACCTAATACAAAAACACACCCATGGGCCCCCCACCCTCCACCAGTTGTCTTTTACAACTTTCTCTCTCCATGGGCCAAGCCATCTTTCACTAGGGCACTCATTTCTATATCTGTATACTCAACCAAATTATTCTTTATTTCTTTGGTAATTGTAAAAAGCCTTTGTTTTCAACATCTACATAGCTTTTTCGTCATCATACTTGATGGCCTTCTTTTCCTAGAAAAGAAACCCATGTATCCATTGGTTGGGGCATCCACTCTCTTTTCATTCCAACATCGTTCACGAACCCTGAGTATCCCAAGTCCATATACCCATGATCTCTGAATTTTTCCACTTTGTTAGCCTCTGGCATAGTTTAACCCCATATCTAGTTTTCCCCCTGACATTAGATCCAATTTTATGGTTGTTGCCAATCATCCTTCAACACCCAAACCAAGGGTAGTCTTGAGTCCCCCAACATCTTGACTTCATTCATGTTACCCGTCAGTACTTGATATCATATATTACTCAATGGATTTCATGAATCCCTTTGCTTCTTGGAGTCACGTCTCCCTTCCTGTCGACATCAACACAGTTTCTATAAGGGAGACAATATCTTGACTCTCATTACCTTTTCAATGAGGATCTTGGATGGCACAGAGAGAATCATAAGTGCTCTCTGATTCCATTGAACCCCATAACATTCGACTTCAACAAACTCTCATGTTACAATGGGTCTTACTATGCGACTATTGCAGTTGTTTCATACCAGTTGAAGACCTCTGAATCTTTTAGGCCATCAATTCCTACGAGTCATCGAAAATTATTACAATCGTCCTTGCCTCACTTTAGAGTCTGTTCACCATTCAGAACTGTCATCTACCGTTATCAACCACCCTCGAGGGCGTTGTAGTTATCTACATTAGCATTCATCATCGGTTACAACCTCACATTTTGGTTTCATGACATGAGCATGGGGTATGCCCGCCTCGTTTGTACACATATTGTCTTTTTTCTCCCTAGAGAAAGGTTTGGATCCCACG
This sequence comes from Picea engelmannii, assembly GCA_009831015.1. Taxonomy (NCBI): domain Eukaryota; kingdom Viridiplantae; phylum Streptophyta; class Pinopsida; order Pinales; family Pinaceae; genus Picea; species Picea engelmannii. The sequence continues at coordinate 217,809 of ML810589.1, read as the reverse complement.
GTTTTCCCTCTCCCTCCGGAGGATCGCTCTTGCAGTTCCTCTCTTCACTCTTCCTTACAATGTCACTCTCAGCAAAAGAAACATTGATGTATTTCGGCTAGACTTATGCTCCTAATTTCACACATCAGGGGTCATCTGTTATCACTGAAAAATCGTCCACAACATTGCACCCAGTGGCTGAAGAAACACATCAATTCCAACAACAATTAGTCCACCTACAACATTGGCGTAGACCGTCACCTTGCTGACCGTCCGCGATCACCAGGACCTTCTCTAACTTTGGCCCGAAGAGCTAAAATGCCCTTCAACTCCCTCGTCGGGAGTTCTTTACCCACAACAACTCTCCACTGATCTCCCTTCCAAATCGGGAAATCGGACTTCACGATTTTGCGAGTCCTATAATCGCGTGATTCTCACCTCACGATTCCCTGAAGTCCGATGCGAGTCAACGTTGAATTCCCTCCGCTATCAGAACTTCTCTCTGTCGGGAAATCGCTACTCGTGATGTCAAAAAAACGAAACTCCGAACCCCGAATCCTGATATGCCGATCGTCCGAGACTCATGTGGACTTGACTTCTCCACCCTTTATCCTTCTATCGGAGTTTTGAAACTCGCGGGATCGCGAGTCCTGATGTTCCTGGACTCGGCTTTAGCTTTCCCCGATCCTCGATATGATGCCACCTGTACTCCACTTGTTCTCGTGGTCCCACACTACCACGTCACCTTTGGAATATCGTGAATCGCGAATCCGAAAGGCAAGTGTTCTCCCTCGTCAAGAACTCCGATTCTCCGAACCCTGAGATATTGGGATTCTCTGACACGTGTTCCCATGATCAACGGCTCAGAGCTTGTCGGAGTATCTCTCTTTGTGGTATCGCTACTCCCGCTGTCTGAAACTTGGTACTCCAACTCGCGATAACTGATATGCGATGTAGCATGGGATCTGATGGTCCCTATGAACCCAGATCGACGGCTCCACTTCCTCCTGGACTTCGAACCTTTGAATGTTCACGCCTTAAGCTCCTTGCTGCTTTGCAAGATCCAACGGTTCACAGACCTTCGTGGAATCTCTCCAGTAGGTTTCAACCATCCATCCCTCAGTTGATATTTCTTGCGAAATGAATTAAACGATCCCTCTGTGAGAACTTATTCAAGCACACGCCAACCTGTGGAGCTTCGCTCGGGCTTTCCACAACAACTCTGCAATTCTCCTTTAGTGAATTGTAGGCCTATTCCTCTTGGGCTTATCCTCGCTTCACAAGTCTTTATGAGGGCTTGTTGCACGCACTTCTGCGGCAACTCTTCAAACACGACTAAGTGTTGAAGCTTCCTCGACTCTGCACGTCACCCTGCGACGACGGTCCAAATTCCTCTTTCTCAGAATCGCAACCCTGAGCTTTCTTCATCCAGCCTGCGCATGTCTTGCATGACTCCAGTGCCAAATATGCACTTCTGAGAGCTTAGAACAAAAGTTATCTCTATCTGAACCCTGCAGTCACGCACTCCTTGCGGACAAATTCAACTGCACTCCTTGGAGGAATTCTCTAGTTCAGGTTAGACAAACAATTTGAAACTAACTCTTTGTTTTCACAGACTTCACTTCAACCATGAAAACACATACACAACATATAAAATCAAATGTATTACAAGAAGCAAACTATCATGAGCATATCAACATAAATACACAGAGAATAACACAACCATGGAATTGAATCAAAGCTTTCTCTTATTAATTCAATGTCTGTACATGGAGGTTTTGCATACACTTCTCTGCTTTCTCTTCTCTTCTGCTTCTCAAGAATAATAATACAACGTACAAAGGAGGGTGTCTATATCCGTTTTCCCTCTCGAAAAACTGAAACTGTCTAATATAGGCTTAAAAATCTATCTACCTGCATTAAATCTATTAAATGCCTTCCTATCTACTAAGGACGTGAGCTTAAAGGCTCAAGTTCCCCTTTACAAATACAAGTGCGCTTCATCAAATCAACACATTAATGTTTTGCGCAACAATATCAAGATGCAATCCAAAAAGAAATCACACTGGCTTGTCCAGCTGTCTCCCGTCTTCGCGCTGGCTCGCTTGTCTTGGGCGATGCTCCTACATCAAACACCAAAGTCCATCAAAAGGAAAAAAAACTATATAATTGGGTCAAAAATTAAAGTGCGCAAATTCACCAAAAGAAGCGCATGCATAGTGCACAATATGTGTGGGCCAACACAACCCTCAACATGCACTATGCGGAAAATGTGCAACTGTCTACGAGAAAATCCAGACACTTATATGAACGATGCATTTATGGATCTTATCGGCCCCTCAACCACTTCTAGTCCAACCCCCGACACGATTTGACACTCATATCTGAGTGAAATCTATCTTGGAGGCTGGTCAAGGGCTAGAGGGTGCCCCAAAAAGCCTGTTGTTCACACTATGAACCAATTACATTTTTCCATGAATGGATGATATAAATAAGAGCCATGGGCGTGATAAGAAACCAAGATCTTCAAGGTATTGTTATGTTGCAAGAATTCTTCTTTGAGAATCCTCCTTTCTCTTTGAAGCCCTCAAGCACCATTGCAATAGGTCATTCCACTCACCTCTTGAGGGAATAGACATTGTTTTTCTTCACCAGTTGTCATTTCTTCCATTGTATGAAGAGAAGAGCTCTCAATTAGGGAACTCAAGAGCCCTCCCAAGGAGGAAGAGGGGACTCATAATTCCCTGCCTTTCTCTATGGTGTTTTGCCTACTAATCTATTGATCCATTGGTAGAAATATGTTGGCCATTGTTTGATTTTCATGGTTCTAAGTTTATAAAGATTTCTAACATTTATTTCTTAGTTTTTTTTAGTTGTATTTCTTTTTTTCATGTGTGTTTGTTTTGTCTAACCCACTCACAAAATTCTGTCTTGCTTAGCAGGCTTATCTAAACATGCAAGTGTTGTCATTTTTCTCACTCAAGTGACAAAACCAACACAACACTAATCAAAATCAAGGGATACAAGACGAAAATGAGGGGAAAAATAGTCAAAGTTCATCCCCAGTGGAGTCACCATTGTTTTGTTGTGAGAAATATTACCTTGCAGACAGGCTAAGCTCTCCTTTGGACCAAGACTCCTATCTTTGGTCCAAAGACATAAGTGAACAAGTGGTTACTACTTTCCCTATATATATAACTCAATCAATCAAGTAAGAGAGAAGAAGAATGATGTGGTGTACCTTGTTGTGATGTTCATCCTCGTTGCTCCAATCCCGACGTTTGATCTCCAAGCTCCTCAATGTATCTGAAATCCTACAAATATTAGCAAAGGAAATCTTCCTCCTACTCTGTATGATTAGACAAAACATATCTATCTATGAAGACTGAAACGACAATAGACAAGCAAATGTAGAACAGATGAACTAGAAGGGAATAGGCCAATTTATCATTAATTGGAAATACAAATAAGGCACTTACAAAACATGATTGACGATGCAGTCACTTCTCCAAGCTCTCCTCATCCAACCCTTTCATGAATCTTGACATCAAAATGTTGATGCTTCCTCCAGAATCAAATATTTGATACATGTAATCTTCCCCTCTTCACCTTGGAAATACCTTCAATATATAGGCTTGAGAGGCACAACCACCATGAGAAAATAAAGGATATGTTCGAGGATATGGCTCCTTAAGTTGGGATTAGATCCTAGGATAGAGTGCATAGTGTAGGATTTGACCACAACAAACCTCATCCCAAGAGAGATGGACCTTAGGAAAAGGTGGAGAATCCCCCATTTCTCTCTAACAAGACTGGTACCACCCCCTAGTGATAGACAGAGCACCATGGCGCCCCCTTAGCAAGGATAGAGGAGCGTTTGTGCCATTATTCTAAAATGCTAAAAAATGGTCAAAATTGCCAAGGAAAAGGTATGTTTTGATTGTCAAATGATGGGTTTTCTTCTTCCAACATGACTTAGAGATTGTGAAAACTATTTTCATGGTGTCAAGGGGTTTTGACACTTGGAAAATGGAATGTGACACTAGGTAAGGTGCATACATCACTTTGCGACACTTGCGACACTTAGGATGCAACACTAAAGTGTGACATTTTGGTGTGTAACAACAACGCTCCAGGAATATTTGGGGGTTGCATGCGGACATGCAAAGCATGTGGATTTGTTTTCACTCAAGGGAGTGGAGTAGAGCAGTAGAGAGAGAGAGAGAGAGAGAGAGAGAGAGAGAGAGAGAGAGAGAGAGAGAGTTCATGATTGTAACAAAGAGTTCATGACTATAACAAAGAGTCGATTAGAACAAAAAGAAAGAATTCCATGCCCAATTTTGTCTAAGTCTTGCATGAGTCTGTAATAGAGTTAGAATTGTGTAGGGATGAAGGAAATAGGATATATTTCTTGGTGTAGATATTTGTAATGATTGTTGTATGATTTTAGAGTGCATGACACATATATATTTTATGGGTTTTTGTATCTGGATGCATTTGAAGCTAATGAATGAAATGTGAAGTCCTTTCTCCCTACAATCTCATGTGTGTTATGGTTTGAAGGTATATTTTCTTTACTTTCTTATGCATAGTACTTTTTTATTTAGCCATGGATGAATGGATGTGTTTATACCTGAGAGGTTTTCCTATATGCATCATTCCTTCGCATCTAACACAAGACTATCAGTCTTTGTGATTCTCATGGTGTCTCGGGTAAGACCTTCTTCGGTCCTAGACCGAAGATTGAATATGTCGACTCTTGAGGGTTTTGTTGGTCCAATTTTGATGAATCTAGGTCATAAAACACCCATCAAGGAGAGTGGATAAATATCCAACATAATGATGGCATGTAGTACAAGGAAGAGTGTTACCACCGAGCAAATATGTGCTTTAAAGATAACTTAATGTAGACCATGGAACTTTGATTTTCAATGTGGGATATTCTTTCTCTCTCTCTCTCTAACACGCACACACACATTCATACTAAACAATTATATGTACAAAGACATATTGAGAGGCACACATGTTTGCTAATCTTGAATATTTAAGTGGTTCCTCAAAATGAAATCTAATTCCCCACATTGATATTTCTTGATCTATACCATCTTGTTCACCACTTTGTTCCAACATGTTTTGATTAAAAAAATCTTTATTTCTTTCACTCCTTGTTCTTTCATTTGGGTGTATTTCTTGGTGTGGTGTTGATGATGAAAATGTTTTTTGAGCAACATTCAAACACTCTTGTAAGGCTATGTCGAGAGGAAGGTGGGAATGTTAATTATATATTTTAAGCCCCAAGGTCTCCCCACATCCTATTGCTTTCCTTATACAAAGTAATTGTTTTACGAAAGGTAGGTTCTTCACAGGATATTATACATATTTATTTTATTATTATTACTTTAAAGATACACATTTTTTGTCTGATTTTCTAAGTTATATGAAAAACAAGAAAAATGATGTAGATTAAAAGAAAAAGAAACAAAAGGGGAAAACAAAAAACTTAAATGAACATTTTATAATTTTTACAATATGAATAGGAAGAGGTTTTTGATCCAGGTGGATATCATTGGCCACCCACCTTTTCCAACTAGCTCAAAACAATTTTTTGGCAATTTTGGTAATTTACTATTTTTAGCAGTTTTTCGGGTCGTGAAACTTCCGGAGCTGTTTTGAGGTCATAAATGATGTTTTTTTGGGAAAATGGGGAGAAATATGAAATTTACTTAAATGTTTCCCCCAAAATGAATCTCCTCGACGATAACTTTCCAACGGGCTATCATGTGCCTAAAACGGAGATCGTATGCAAAAGTTACGACCCCAGGAAGTTGATGTACTAACTTACCCAAACGAGGCCCACATGACTTTTGGCGCTTCATATCCTAGGGTTAGGTTTTTGGATGTCTAGGGTTTTTGGCATTCCTGTTGATTGTAAAAAGGCCTTCAGAGCCTCATTGTATTCATCTTCTTGTGAATGAGCACAACCGTCACGTCTCTTCTCAGAGATAAGCCACCACCATTCCAGCAAGCTTGTTTTCCGCTGCATTTTATAGTTTCAACTTATTTCCTTATTGAATAGAAAACCAATTTTACTGTATCTCTATTATTTTTTGTTAAGAACCTGTTAATAATCTGTAGTCATTTCGTTCATCTCATAAAATACGGATCAGTGGTATCAGAGCGGTCTTCTCCTTGTTGTCTTAATGCATGTGCCCAACGACGTCGAAGTACAAAGAGTTGGGTCTCGAGCTTGTTTCTCTTGAGGACAAAAGCTCTCGCACGACCAAACGACCTCTCATGGCAGGATAAAATAAATATGATGGGATAGGAGATCCTTTCAAAATGTTTCTTGAGGAATCCCTCATGCAAGAGAGAAAAGAGATGATGGATAGTTTCACGCAAATCCTTTATCGGCTACCAACATGCGATGCATCTTCTTCGAGCGGAGGCATCGACCCCTTCAAGGTACAAATAAACTTTGATATTCCTATATTTTAAGGTTAGATAGATGCATATGCTGTAGATAAGTGTTTGAATCTACTAAAATGATATTTTTCTGTCCATAACTTTTCAAATAGAGAAAAGATTACTTTTGCGCTCCTTAAAGCCGTTCCCCATGTCAAAGATTGGTGGGAAAATTTCTGTGAGCAAAAGGAAATAGAGGAACCCTCATTATTTACAGTCACGATCACCTGGGAATCCTTCAGGGATGCTATCAAGGAACAATACTACCCTGTCGAAAGTTATGACGACTTGTATACCAAATGGACCACACTGCGGTAAGAAAGAGACCAAGCAGTGCCGAATTTCACAAATATCTTCCATACCTTATGCACCAAACTGTGTATCAAATATTCAGAGCAACATCTGGTGCTCAAGTATCGTGGTGCTCTACATAGATGAATCTAGACTGAAATGGAATTTCTGGACATCTCATCCTTGGGTGTGGCCTACCGATATGCCGTAAAAATCGAGTAGAAGCTCAAACAAGAGATGCAACAATTTGGGCCTGGGAACCACTCACAAAAAAATCTAGGAAAGGGTGGACCCAACCCACAAAACAAAGGACAGAGAAAATTTGGATAGTATCAGGACACTGGAAAGAAAAATAAAGAAACCGGGAAGTGGTGCAACTTCCATAAGATCCCTTGGCATAACACTGCTGACTGTCGCTTAAATCAATCGCTGGTCGCCAAAGTGAAAGCCTTTGAATCAAATGCAGGTTCTGACTCTGAGTCAGAAACAAAAAGGGGAATATGGATCATTGACGTGGAACCCAGTGCCACCGTTGCTACCACCAAGCTCCAGCGTGGTGAACCAGACGAGCCATAAGAAGGAGAGCGCCTCTTCCATTCACAGATGTGGGTAAAAGGTACCCCACTGCACTTCATCATTGATAGTGGTAGCCAGATGAATTTCATCTCAGCAGAGGTCATCAAGCGACTGGCCCTATCGACAATGTCGCACCCACAACCCTACACCATTGGATGGCTCCACCAAAGAAGCAATCTCTACATCAGCCAATAGTGTTGATCGTCATATGACATTAAGCCCTTCAAAGACGAGGTATTGTGTGATGTTGCTCCTCTCAAATTTTGTGATGTTATTTTGGGCCAACCTTATTTATGGAAACTTCATGCTGTATATGAGTCTAGGGCTCATAGTTTTATTATTACTTTGAACAGGATATCCGAGGCAGTCCCACCTAGTGCTATTTCCTTGATCTCTGCTAAGCAATGCAGGAAGGTCATCTCTCAGATGGGAAATTTTGTCTTCTTCGTGATTCACTCTCAGAATGAGCGGAAGATCACAACCACATCCAGGGTCTCTGCGGCCGACCTATCCACACAACAAAAAAAAGTAGATAAGTTCATGGAAGAATACTAGGATATCTTCTCCTCACCTACTGGGGTACATCTGCATTTCCAGGTCAAGCACCCCATCGATCTGACCCCCGACGCATTGCTTCCTAATGGGACAGTCTATCTCCTCTCTTTGTTAGAGAATGAGGAGATCAAACGATAGATCCAAGAAATGATCCACAAGGGGCACATCCATCCCATCACATCACCTTGCGGGAGCCCAATCATACTGGTACAAAAGAAAGATGGAACCTGGTGACTCTGCATTGATTACTGGGCTCTGAATAAAATCACAGTCAGAAACCGGTACCCGATTCCCTGAATCAAAAAACTCCTTGATCAACTCACGGGGGCCAGCCCCAACCACACTCACTGAGCTTCGAAGCTTCTTGGGCCTTGCCAATTTCTACCGCAGGTTCGTGTTGGGATTCTCCCATATTGGATGGGCCCTTAGCCAAATAACCAGGGGTGGTGGTAAGGAAAGATTTGCGCGGGGCTGGTCCCAACAATAAGCGTTCGATGATTTGAAGCAACGCTTGTGCTCAACCCCAATAATTTCACTACCAAACCTGCAACAACCCTTTGAGATCGAGATAGATGCTTCAGACTATGTTGTGGGCGCCGTTCTCACTCAGCACAACCACCCCATGGCCTATCATAGTGAGACACTATCATATGTTGTCCATAAGTACCCTACTTACGACAAAGAAATGTACTCCATTGTGCAAGGATATCGCCAGTGGAGACATTACACTCTTGGGAAGGAGAAAATTATCCACATTGATCATAAGCCACTGCAATTCATGCAGAGACAAGGAAAATTGCAGAATGACCGCCATCAAAAGTGGTCCTCATACTTGCAGCAATTCCACCTCAACATCAAGTATAAAACAGGAAGCACCAACCGTGTCGCTGATTGCCTCAGCAGACCACCAGTCGTGACACTCACCATGGTGCTAGACTCTTGTGGCCATGAGACCTCTGGATGCCCCCAATTCTATGATACAGACCCGGACTTCACCACCACCTACCAAATGTTGGGTGAAAACGAAATTGTCGATATATTCCATGTTCAGGATGGGTTGTTGTGTCGTTTGGGCCATATCTATGTTCCATCAAGCGAGTGAGCCAAGATGATCTAGGAATCCCACTACAGTCGGTTGGCAGGACACTTCGACATCAAAAATACAGTGGCGATGCTACAAAAAAATTTCTACTGGCCGAAACTTCGACAGGAGGTCAGCAAGTATATCGGGTCCTACACTGCCTGCACTATTGCCAAACTGACCACTAAGAAACAGGGCCTGTACACCCCTCTTCCTACTACTGACAAGCCATGGGAATATGTTATCACATGAACTTGTCAGAGTCCTGTGGGTTTGTGGTCTATATCCGAGTCTATTTCCTTGCCCTGTTTTTCTCTTTTTTGCAGGCCATGTCTTTAAATTTTCCCTTCAGCCGACAAAGTCATTTTTTTTTTGTTTTCCCCTTTCTGTTTGGGCACTCACCTCCTTTACCTCTGTCACTGATCCTTCTATTTTCTTGAACCCTCAACTAGTCGCCCAAGTATTTATTTACACAGGCCACAACCATGAGCACAAAGTGAAACACTTAGAGCAGTCTAATATGGACTCACATGAAGTGAACGAGCAGTTTCAGTTTTCAACGGAGGAGGTTCCATTCGAATTTCAGATTTGCGGCCCTTAGGAAATCAGGATCATAAAGTTTCGTGAAGTTTAACGTCAAACAGAGGTCCGAAGTCATGAGGTCAATCCTAGCCGTTGGTGTTGGGAAGGGTACGTGGCGAGAGATAAGCATTTCACTGAATCGTAGAGTGGAAAATTCAAAGGGCAGAGTCGTGAGGACTCGCGAAATGCAAACTCGTGAGTTGATCTGAGTTGTTCGATCGAGAAAATCCATGGACCATTGATATGACACTGGCGAAGTCAGAGAATTGAGAATCAGGAGAAGGGAGGTGAGTAGTCTTTCAACTTCCCGAGACGCGAAATCCCGATACGATGAAGATTAGATCTAGATCATGGATCTTATAAGGACAGGTGGTAGACAATCTGATGGTTCGCGGAAGTGACTTTCAAGAGTTTTGGAAGGATTCAAAAGAAAATAGATCTGGGCCGTTCAAACCAGAGGGGCACGTGGTAGCTGATAAGAAAAATCGCTATTTCATGAGTCAGAGGTTTCAGCATGGAGCAAGGTGAAAGTTCTTGAAACGCGAAATCATGATGAGCCCAGGAGTTGGGCCTATGGTCACAACCCGTGGACACATAGGAGGTGGGCCCAAGAAAAAAGGTAAGCACCCATCACATGATTGGTGACTTGGGTTTTCAAGGAAGCAATCGCGACCGTCAGATGCATAGCAGATCCGACTGTCGATCTGAAGAGGGCCATTTCGCAATATCAGGTATCGAGAGATTGTAGTCAAGTGATGTGAAGGCCCCCGAAACGCGAAATTGTGATGCGCCCCGGAGTTGGACCCATGGTCATGGCCCGAGGTCACATGCAGGAAAAATGCGGTGAAGGAGAAGTTGGCACCAAGAGCTGAGGGAGCGCGGAGGAAAGGGTGTGAATTTCATGAGACCTGCACCAAAATCCGAGGATTCCTATGTGAGTTAAAGAACAAGACCATCATGGTTTCAAGGTGTTAGGTTGACTCAAAGGGTCACTAGCAGCGCATGGTAGATGCTTGTGTGTTAAGCCCTGTCCTGATCCTGATGAAGGAAGTAAATGAAAAAAGGAGTGGTGGTTGAAACCTAGGCTCACTCCGTATGGAAGGTATGGAAGGTTCAGCCGTGGGTATTGAATCGTCAGCCCGTGGTACTCTTGCGAGCAGATTTTCTTGCAAAACCCATGTTGATCTAAGCTCACGTTTGACAGAAGAATGCCTGCATAGTCTGACAGAGAAGACACAGATGAAAAACCCTGAATGCAGGGGCTCGATCATGCTCCTGGTAGTGATGATTTGTTCCGAGTATAAATAGTTAGTTTTGATATTTTGTTAAGTTCGTAAACTGGTTGAGAAGAGCTCCCTATTTTGTAATGTTTTGATGCCAGAACTATTTTCTGGTTATGTATCGGATTTGAGACTTTCATATTAATAGAAGTCAGCCTCTTTTCGTCTCTTTGTAAAAACTGTGCTAAAACACTTGGGCATGGAAGATCCAGTCGAGGGTTGTTATGCTGTTGTAATGTAGGTTTGATTGTAGCGGTATTGTGACTAGTTTTAGTCAACTTCCTTGTGATATTTTCCCTCTTACATTGAATGAATCGGGCATGGAGGATCCAGTTGAGTCACTTTTGTTGCAGGGTGATGTAGGTTTGATCATTGTGTTGTTGTTACTATTTCTTTTGGACATATTTCAATGTCTGAAACTTGAGCTTAAGAGTGATATCGAGTCTAATTTTTTCTTCTCCAAGCTGCTTGAAGGCCTGATGCCCATAAAAGTATTGTCCACCTTTCTTACTAAGTCTTCCCTCTACTCACACTTAAACTCAATTCACTGACTGAAGTTAGTTGTGGCCATCACTTCCCTGTGCATTTCTTGTCTAGTTCTGTGTTGAACATCATTTAGATTCTGAGTTTTGTCCATTGACCTCCATCCATATAAAACCAACATCCACCAAAAAATCGGATGGGTACTAGGCTTACCTCTGCCGCAATATAGAGGTGACTTCTAGTGCTAACATAATCCATCTCAATGGACTACATGTCGGGCCTCCCGTCTACCAAGCGGGGAAATGACTGTGTTTTTTTGGTTGTTTATCACTTTTCTAAGATGGCGATTTTGGTTTCCTGCAAGAAGAGCATCATAACAGAGGCCACTGCCAAGATCTTCTTTGAACGAGTCTGGGTACATTTTGGAATCCCACAAACCATTGTCTTATATAGGGACAATTTATTTATCAACACATTCTGGTCAAGCCTCTGGTCACTACTGGACACCAAGCTCACCAAATACACGACCTTCCACCCCCAGACAGATGGCCAAACTGAGGTTGTAAATCGAATGATTGTGCATATCCTTCGCATGTATAATTTCAATAAACCTCTCACATGGGATGAGAGACTTCCCTATGTCCATCATAGCTACAACTGAGCCCTGCATATCTCAACCAACCATAACCCCTTTCAGGTGGGGTTGGGATTCCAACCATTGGGTCCCATAGATGTTGCACTTCCCCTTGCGGTCACCTCGACCAACTCATCTCCTGATCCAACTGAAGTTGACAAAGCCACCCGGTTCATTGAGTGGATCCAACACATCCACCAACACGCTTAGGATATCCTATAGAATTCCAATGACAAGTACAAGAAACGCCATGATCAACATCGCGTGCCACATAAGTTTCAGGTGGGCGACAAAGTTTGGTTGCATTTGAAGAAAGAACACTTTACAGGACCCCATCAAAAGATTCTCCCACTCTTTTATGGGACATACACCATCACCAAGGTCATGGGGGATAATTATTTTGAGCTCAACATTCCTCCTTTCCTTGTCTTGCACCCAGTGTTCAACGTGGATCTCCTTCGCCCTTATTTCCCACCATTATTGGACACCTCAAAAGTAGCAGAACAACTAAAACCAACAAAGATCAACCCCGACTGCATACAACAGGCATCTAATGATAATATTGTGGACACACAAATAAAGGGCACTCGACAACAAAGGATCCAACTTTATCGAGTTGTCAAAGAAGGGAAACTCTTGCACCAAAGCAAGTGGCTCACCCAGGGCCAAATTCAGCAGAAATTTCCTCATATGATGGGGGAACTCAACGCAATGGAGACCATTGCTTCCTAAGTAGGGAGGATTGATCCAGGTGGATATTGGTGGCCACCCACCTTTTCCAACTAGTTCAAAACAATTTTCTGGCAATTTTGGTAATTTACTATTTTTAGCAGTTTTTCGGGTCCTGAAACTTTTGGATCTGTTTTCAGGTCCTAAACGACGTTTTTTGGGAAAATTATGAGCAACATGGAATTTCCTTCGATATTTCCCTCAAAATGAATCTCCTCGACGATACCTTTGCAACGGGCTATCATGCGCCTAAAAAAGAGATCGTATGCAAAAGTTACGACCTCGGGAAGTTGATGTACTAACTTACCCAAATGGGGTCCACATGACTCTTGGCGCTCCATCTCCTAGGGTTAGGTTTTTGGATGTCTAGAGTTTTTGGCATTCCTTTTTATTTTAAAAAGGCCTTCAGAGCCTCATTGTAATAATCTTCTTGCGAATGAGCATAGCGTCACATCTCTTCTCAGAGATAAGCTGCCACCATTCCAACAAAGCTTGTTTTCCGCTGCATTTTACAGTTTCAACTTATTTCCTTATTGAATAGAAAACCAATTTTACTGTATCTCTGTTATTTTGTGTTAAGCACCTATTAATAATCTGTAGTCATTTCATTTTGCTCATAAAATCTAGATCAATTTTACACTATTTTTTTTAAGAAAGCCAGGGTCTTCCTAGGATACTATACAAATTTTCTTTTATTATTATTTTAAAGATGCACATTTTTTGTTTGATTTTCTAATTATATGAAAAACAAGAAAAATGGCGTAGATAAAGAAAAACAAACGGAAAGGAAAAACACAAAACTTAAATGAACATTTTATCTTTTTTGCAATATGACTTTTTTTGTTTTTATAATAATTGCAAAACAAGAAAAAAATGAAATGTTGAAAGACAATTGAAGGTGTTTCCAAATTTGAAGATACATTTTTTCTATTAAAAAGTTTCTCAAAATTACATTCACAAAATAACAACATCTCGACAATGTTCTATAAAAGGTTGCATTGATTTTACTCAAAACTCACCTTGATTCTCCGAGACCATATAAAGGTGAGACAAAATTCAAATGAGGAGAATAAGTCACATGGCCTTATTTTATTAGTCCCTGTCCTTCGGGCTGGTAGGGACTTATAGTAATCGATTCTCTACCGATCTATTAATCTGGCACTAAAACCAACACATTTAACCTAAAGTTTTTGATAATTCATAAATTTGTGGAATTGTATTTCTGATTTTATTGTAAGTTTTCAATTTGACATCTTATTTGGTCTCATATCGAGGAAATATGAAGCAAAGTTAGGATAAAGTTCCACATAATTTAACTAGTTTGAATGTAAACTTAGGAACTCAGATTCAAGATGAAGTAATGTTAACTTTCAAGTTAGCATTATTTCCATAACATTAAATGTTTTCCATGCATAGTCCATAGCTAATATAAGTTAGGTACATCTCCTCGTGGCAATAACTTCACAGGTGTTGCGATCTTCACCAGCTGTGATCTTGATCTTCACCATGTGTTAAGACCGATTTCTATAATTATTCCTGCAATACAACCGATTGCTATAATTCTACCTGCAATACAACCTATTCTTCCTGCAAGATCGTTCTAATTATGCCTACAAAATTCTTCCTGCAAGATGGAATCTCAATAGCTACGCCTAGATATTCCTGCAAGATTGAATCCTCTAACTTTTATTTCATTTCCTCTAATCCATGGAGACATTCTGGATGGAGGAACAAGGCACATGCAGAATCCTGAGGCACAAGCCGAAGATGCAATAAAAAAAGCTAGCAGAAAGCATAGTCTTAAAATCTTGCTTACCGAAAGATTTTGTTGAACTCGATGATGCTGTGAGAACACAGGAATACAACGACTTTGAGACCTTTTGATTTATGTACCACTGGTGCTACTTGACCCCGTTCTCTATCTAGCTCAGGGTGCTTCACGTCACCTGTGGGATTTAAATTCTGTAAGAAAACCTCTACTCTTTTATATGCATGCTTACCGCCTATGCTTATGGGGCTGCGTTTGGCATTATACTTAGCTGGGTTTGCCTGGGATAGATATTTTATTTTCTTCACTTATTCATACTCTTGTTAATGAACCTTTTCCTCGCTTGTCTTCGAGTTGCTAAGGGTAAGAAGTTTCGTTGCTTACTTTAATTCAGACTCGAATTAAGGTGCTCCTTATGGATTGCTTTCACTCTTATTATCTATCTTATACGATTGATCTTCTGAGACTTCTTGCTTTAAGATCTTTTTGGTTCTCATTCTGGCTTGTTGTAATAAATTACCCTTGCTTACAACTATATTGGATTATGAAGGTAGGTATTCTCAATCTAGTGCTTTCCCTTTCGGGCAATTTATTTCACTTTCTTTCTTTGCTTCTTGCTTTTATTCCCAACCTTGTCTCTCTGTTGATATTTATGCTTCTCGCCTCCCTTTGGGGAATGAGCAATGGCGTTGGTGTTGTTCCTGTTGGTGGTGCTGCTGCCAGTGCTGCTGTTGGGCCTCCTTATTCTCCTCCCCATGCCTTCTTATCCTACTCCTTCTACTTCTTTCGCAAGAGGATCAATACCGAACGCCTACGCTACGACACAACTTTACATTCTCTTGTATCACACTTATTCTATCGCATACCCAACATACCACAATTCCCATTCAGTTTGCGTACTACCAGGATTTCTGTTACATATGCATTCTTTATGCCTTATGTTCACTTGATTATACAACCTTCAATAGGAAATCCACCCATTCTATTGCTTTGCTTTGGTACCGGATAAAATCACTAGCTTACATTAGCTTTGATTTTATAATAACCAGACGCATTCAGTCTTCTTGCATTGATCGCTTCTAGTAGTATCCCTAGATGACTTACCCGACTTAATGAATGAGCGCAAATCAATTTCCCTGTGCCTACCTTACCTTAATAGATGCATGAAATAGCTTCCTTTATCATAACAACTAGCATGAATAAGCGAGAAGTTAGAGCTAGTTGATTAAAGATCCAGAAGTGTATTGTTTTACTGAATTCGCCCTCCGAATTCACTATACTACCAAATGAAGCATGAGGAGTGTCTTGCACATGAGGTCTCTGGGATCCGATTCAATGAACCTCTTCACGGAGAAAAAGGTGTTCTCAGGGTTTACCACAGCCTGCCGCTTCACAATTTTCCCGACGAGATGGTCGTCGTTCTTAGAGTAAGTAAGCACAGAGGGAGTCGTTCGTTGGACCTATGCATTAGTGATGATGGTGGGCTTCCCTCCTTCCATGGTGGCCACATCCGAATTCGTGGTTCTCAGATCGATTCCCACAACCTTCTCAGATCGATGAACCTAAGAGGCCATGCAGCCCGCCTTCTGGATTGCTGCGGCTTCTTGCTATACGATTGCAATCACAATCTCGAAGTGTCGCACTTTCTCCAACCCTTCTCGCTCAAACATCTGGAAAGTAATTCCGCACATGTCCAGTCTGTTCATGGAGGATGACATGAGGAAAGGAATCAAATTAACACTTCTCATTTGAAAAGTCCCTTGGAAGTTTGGAGCGTACGTGTTGTAGTCTCCTAGAGTTGAAACTTCAAGAAAATTTTGTTGTCAGGGGATAATAGACAGGATAAGAGGTATACAATGTCGATTCAATAGTATATACAAATGATTATATAAACGTAGATCAAAACCCAATATAAATACCAATTTCCATTAATCATTTCAGTTAATAAATTAAATGTTTCAAACACATTATAAGCAATGCGAATTTCAATAATAGATTCAACCATCCCTATTAATTTATAGAATCAAAGCAATAACGATTCCAACAAAACAATTTCAATACAGTGCAACTATTAATTCCAACGCATTATCATAGTATACAGTGTCAATGGTTTCAATCAACGATATGAATATTAGGCTCTGCATTTTATATAGTATTGACTCCAAATCAAATGATTTCAACTAACTCTAAAATTAACCAAATTGGCTATAGTATCACTGTTAAACATAGTCTCGACTCCAAATTAAACCAAACCCACTATAGTTTCACTATTAAACCAAAATGGCTACAGTACCATTGTTAGACACAATGCATTACATAACAAAATTTCCAAAAGGAATGTTGATGATTAACAACTATACTATGTCAATTTCAAAATAAACCAGTTGGCCAATCAAGTATACAGTACCGACTATACAGTAAGCATTTTTTTGTTAAAAAAACTTATATATTACATTCAAGTAATGTGTCGTGGTTTACAAGATTTGGAATGATTTTATCAGACCCTTCCCTATTCCATAGAAGTTTTATTTGAGTTTTATTTGCAATTTTGTATGTTATTGAAGTTTTGCTTCTCCCCTTGAGCAGAGTAGGGTACAAAGAATTTCTATTAACATTCAATTAATTTGAGATAAAACCACTTATAAAATATCAAACGTAAGTATACATTTTTATACCAATGTAACTGAAATCAATTCTCGAATATCGAATAAATCATAAGTCCATAAATCAATTCTCGAATATCGAACACTTGTGTCTACATAATATATCATATGCATGAAGGCCTGATTTCAGATTTCTGTTCTGTTCATGATCAATTGAGATGAGAGAAAAACTATAAGTATAATGAGATTTCCGTAATCATTGACTTCAAATGACCATTATTTAATCTCAAGTTGTTTTCAAAATAGTCCTGGAAGAAATCTCTGTTTTCTTTCAACAAACCCTTCCAAATTGCGCTCGTCAATCATAAAATAACACATTAATTTCCTGTTGGTGGAATCAAAACCTAAAAACCAAACTTTGCCTTCTTAGATACCCATTTCAGAGTGTTTTTGTAGTGCAACTAATTATGTTACATCACAACAACCTTCTAGACAGGGACTTGTTGCTCTACAACCTACCTTGTTTTAAAAGAAATGTATTGAACCCTCCACTTGACACAACATTTGTTCAAGTTCTTAACATATTAGAACATTGACACAACATTTGTTCAAGTTCTTAACATATTAGAACATGTATAAATGATTAAACAACCATCGACAACCAAAATAAAACATTATACCTCACATCTTAAGAAGTTAAGATTTCATCCAAACATCATTCAAATCCTTTGAGAATATTCCCGCGGTCATCAGTGTTGTTAGATCTAATATACATCAAACATATGAAGAAAATCAGATCTCATTTAAGTTTTACAAAGCTTTTTCATCAGTGTTGTTAGATCTAATATACATCAAACATATGAAGAAAATCAGATCTCATTTAAGTTTTACAAAGCTTTGACATACTTGTACTCTCATATCTTTGTCTCTCCATCTTTTCACGTGTTAAATTAAATTTGGAGGACAATCAATGATTACAAAATGCATTTGGAATAAATAATAAATTAAGTGATGCATTTGGAATAAATAATAAATTAAGTGGTCTTTTAGGGCATACGAGAAAATTTAAAGTTAACAATAGAATTAAACATCTCCAAGGTTTATGACATTCGAGAAACTCAAAGGGGAGCCATCACACTAAATACAACTTAATGCTCCATAGATACTATGAGTCATGACATCTTGAAGTTTGCCTCACTTTATGGCTTTAAGGTATGTTCTCCTTTCCTTCGTAGTCATGCCCCTAACAAGTTATGAACGTGTTTTTTAATAAACAAGAGTTTAATAAAATGAAAATTAAAAACATGAAACTTAAAATTGTCATCATCCATTATATTGTAATTCCAACTACTAGCAGTAAATGCACAAAATAAACATAACAAACATTAAAAAAAACTTACCATTCATTATATGTGTGTGTGTGACCAAATTTCACTGTAAATGATAGATTTAGATTTTAACCACATAAATTGAAGAATCCTTGGAAATTAAAATGTGGACTTCTAAGATTGATGGTGTTGATCCAAAATCAATCCACCTTGCACCTTATCTTATCCAAGGATATGGTTAACGCATACCTCCTTGCCAATCTAGGGATCCATTTTGAACCCTTGGTCTCGCAGATATGCAAGTAAGGATGAAGTCCTTAAAAAACATGAAATATATGTATATATTCCATGTATACACAATATGAAACACACATAAGTATACACTTCTTTTTCTCGTAGTGAACACAATACGATATATTTGTCTCATATAATGTACTAATTGCAATTGAGTGTAGCTTGAGTGTTTGTGAGGAAAAAAAGTTCCATCCCCACTCAAATTCAAATCCCATTTTGTCACATGTTTTCTTTGAGTGAATTGATTTCATATTTATAACCTAATTCACTTGACATGAGGACACAAAAATGTGAGTGTTCGCCATGATGACCCTGAAAACAAAAAATGGAGGACACACTTTATATGTATATATATAATTACACACAAAAATGAAATATAGACATGATGATTTAAATTTTGTTAGAAACTAGAACACATTTACATGATACAAATTGAATCATACAACTACTTACTACTTACTAGTACTGCAATGATGATCAAATGGAAAACACATGAGAAATTAGAACCATAAGGTGCAATTTTCTCATTAAGTCATCAAAATCAAAATGTATTACATAGATATTGAGTCACTGATACTATAGGTGGGAATGCCAATGGAAAATACAATATAGGATAGATATTAGAACTATAGATGGAATAATCTCATAGCTCGTGATCATTAGTAGTCCTTCTCCATATCAGAATAATCAAAATCAACATCAATTCCACTGCTCTCTCCTCCCTCCTCCTCCTCATCCTCCTCCATATCCAATCTAATATCTACATCTACTGGTGTGGAGGATGACCCATCAAGAGGATCACCATCATAAAAATGAGTTTCCCCATGAGTTTCCCACTAATCATAGGGATTCTTAACCCCCTTGTCTCTGAGCACACCATAGACTCCAAATCTCCTAGTGTCTGTGGAAAAATCTACGAATCCCTCCTCTACTCCATCAAGGGATGATCTATCCTAATATATCCTTCTAAATGCATCCTTCCTCCCATCTAAAATATTTCCATCCATGTGAGGATGGAATCTACATGAAGGCCAACCATTGAGCCAATTGTTACTCTGATATTTGGGATTCAATAAGTGAGCCAAGCAATGAAAAGGTGTATAATTCTTATCCCACCTATTGATAAGAATATCTTGTATGGTGGTGGATAAAGTTTCTGCTGATGTCCCATACTTAGGGCACTCATTCTGTAAAATAATGGTCTTCACAAACTCAATCATGGAATCCCACCCCTCATAAAAATATCCTAGGATGGGTTGGTATGTGTCTACAAACTAAAACAAATAGATGATAGGGTCCATGATCTTAATGGTAAGATCTACCCTCTCCCACCAACCATCATCTAACATTGCATCCTTGACCTTTTTTGAAGAAGCTTGTTTTGTCTTTCTCCAAAAAGACCAAAAATATGAAATAACCATGGATACAAGAGTGATATTGACCTCCCTCAACTTCTTAAGCATAATGAATGAGAAGTAAAATCGAGTATCAACAATCTTTAACAATGATAGATGTGTGTATTCTTTATAGATTGTTAGGGAACTGGTATGGTTTTGTACAAAATTGTTGATTTGGCATGCATCCTCAATAAGACTTCCAATCCATGTCACATATGAAGAAATATATTTAAGTTCTAAATTCAAAGAATGAACAATGCGAGGTGTCCAAAATATTTTTGGATATTTAGCTTCCACAATCATGCCAACAACCTTGCAAACAGGTGCATTATCTGTAATAATTTCCACACAATAATTAACACCTACATCTTCGATAACTTTAATGAACAACTAACCCATATATTGCTCATCCTCGTCTTTTCCAAAAGCATCCACTTCTTTCAAGAAGATTGGTCCATTTAGGGAAGGCACCATGAAATTGATGAGTGGATGGTGTGTTGCATTTGTCCATCCATCAGAAATTATACTAACATCGGATGAGGGCCATGATAATTTAATATGATCTAGTATTTTATCCACCTCTTTTTCCTTTACCAACAATGTGGTTCCAAGCTTCTCTAAACTGGGAGGCACATACTCGGTTGGAGACCATTCAACTAGAGCTCAACACATATCAATAGATAAAGAATACCATGCAACATTAAATGAAATGAATTTGAGATGGAAAAATAACCCAATGGTAAGATCGACCTCATATCTCCTCTCTTGTTTAAATATCTTGTCCATTAGACCACCACTTGTAGTTTCCTTCTTTCTTGTTGGCTGGATTGTGGTCGTACTTCCAAATCCACTAGATGACTTCCTCAGGAATGGAAGAGGATCCTCATTTTTGTTTTTCCTACTTGTTGTTGCCACCTTCCCGATGCCAACATTATCCTCTCTTTCCATTTCTTTTCATTTGGATGCACTCATTGATTTACATGGTCCAAGTCCACAAGGTTGGCCCAACAAATGGAAGAGGATCCTCATTTTTGTTCTCTTAAACCGTGTATGGAAAAAACCTCCTGTCCAAAGAACATTCCCTTCTCCCCTTCACCTGGCCCCAAGACCTTGATGTCTTGTAACATACTTCCACAATAGATATTTATTCTCTTGAGCTTGTTGTCTTGCTACAACAATGTTTTTTCCAGTATTAGAAGCTACACTTGCAAAAAATGGAACATGGGTAAAAGGAGATGAAGTTGAAGGAGGGGGTAAACAACAAAAGTGGCATTCCTCCCTTTCCTTTGACCTTTTCCACATGCCCTTGCTTATTGAGACATCATTTATGTGGAATGAGGGAAAAGAAACACTGTTATAGGAAAAAAATAATAAATATGGTTGGAAAATCCACCTACAAAGCACTTGGAATCCCTTCAAATTTGTAATTTACCCTTCAGTTGCACTCCAACACACCTTAGAGCTCCAACCTGCAAAAGAAAATGTGAAAAATCAGGGGCAGATTACCTTTTTAGTGATCCATGTGCCACTTTTTGTGCGACATGTGTCCTTCACCCAAGACACGATTAGGGCATGTGTCCTGTGCAGAAGACATATGTCGAACATGTTCCTCAATTGTGTCTAGACAGATGTCCTATCGTGTATGTGTCTGACACGAGGGATATTGACATAAAGGCCTAGAGATACAAACACGAAGGCCCTGGGGGCCGTGTCCTATTACTTAGTTTATAACCTTATAATATATTATATTAATTGATAAATGACATGTTTATGTTTCCATTTGGGTTTTGAATGGTAAAGATAAGAAATTGTTAACCTCCACACTCATTCAAAAAAAATTGACATATTTATATGAGTAATGAATACCTACCCATAAATTAAGAGATATGTATAACATTTGTGTAAAAAAATTAACATTTAATTTACTTATATATATATATATATATATATATATATATATATATATATATATATAATGTGCCACTCACGTTGGTCCATTATCAATTGTATTTATCAACAACCTTTGATTAATTATAATGTATTTCATCATAACACACATACTTTATTTTAGTAGGTGCCCGGTGCAGCCGGGTCAGATCTATTTTTGTTCCAATTTAATATTCTAATGGTTGGTTAAGATAGTTAATCTACAATAAAAAAATATTTACTCTGACATAGGAAGATGCATTGGCTCATTTTCACCCAACATCATTGCTGCAATTTATAAAATTTTGAATCCTTAGATGGATACACTAATTTATAGAAAGAGTGACCTGGTGGAAATCATATAGTACTAGTGGCATGGTGATAGAAGATTTCGAAAATAGCTGAGTGTACCCTAGTAGTGGGCCTAATGATGTTGATGAGTAGAATATATGGAGACAAGAACTTCACTCATTTGTAGGAATCTGTTGGCAACAATACATCATTTTTTTATTTTGTACACGATTGAAAGAATTTTCATTTTTCTGTATCTGTCATCAACCCGTCTATAAACACTTTTCTGAGTTTATTATGACTAATTGGGTTAAATCCTACTTCATTAATTTTACTATTTTGATTTTTGATTGTTTTATATTTAATTCATGATTGCAAGCATGAATTAAACATAAAACTTGGCTTGTTGTTTTAATAATTTTCTGCCTTAGGTATATGGTTCAACAACCCATTCATATGAAATACAAATACAAATCTTATAAAATGGTTATTAGACCCATTTTTTTTTGTGCTAATATGATTATTGTTTCAATGGTTTGATAGTTTTCGATTTGTGAAGAGCCTTTGATATTTTTGATAGTCCTGTCACAAATTCAATGGTCGTACCAACCGTCATACAAATGAATACTCACCTGTTGTACTCACGTCCTCACCTCACCTTGCTGGCTTAACGTATTAATGAGCCTTTCATTACATGCATAGGGTTTTCGTACTCTATGTATTTGGCTCTCATAATAAGGGATGGTAAAGATTACAATCAAACCCCTGGTTTTTACTCCCACTATTCGAGTTATGATAACACAGAGGCTATGTTATTTTTATGACTCCACTCTCCATTCAAAATTGTTTCTGTTGCTCACACGATTTGAACCTAAAACTATCTAGAGTAACCCCTGTTGCATTCTGGTTACATTTGTCATGGCGACTGTCATGCGCTTGGAGCCGAATGGATGCTAGGATTTACTTTCTCATGACGATGCTATTGAGGACTTAAAAATCCATAGCTAGGATGTTTTCCTTAAGAAATTTGAGGGTTATAATATTCATGTGGCTAGAGTTTTCACGCAGACCTTCGATGGTTGTAGAGCTAAAATTGGGGACATACAGTTAGAACTGATCGAGGAGTTTTTGATCAAGGAAATAGGGCTTCCATCAAAGGGTGAAAAATGGTTGAAAAATGCCTGAATTGAAGGAGTTCCGTGGAGTCTGTTTATGACATCCCGAAAGATCAACTGCTGTGTAAAAGGTATTTCTATCTCCCTGGTAAAACCTAGATGGCACAATTTGTTGTTAATTATCAAGCAATTCGTGACATGTGAAGGTCGATACAGATTGATCTTCCTCTACCATATCCGTTTACTCATGCATTTCATTGGTTTTGATTTGGATATGCCATTTTATTTGTTGAGAAGTCTCTATAAAATGTCCAAAAGATATAAACGACAAGGTGTTGATTCAAGCTTGTTCCATCACAGATTGGTTAAAATATTGTTGATGCATCATTTATCAACCATAGGTGACAGTTTGGAAGTATTTTTAATAAGAAATGGTTTCTCTTAGACCGATATTACAGTAAACCCTCGTTTAACAGAAAACCCTAGCCTAGACAAGGCAGTGGTTAAAGATCAGGTGGATATTTCAATTAGTGAACCAGAGTTCACCGAAAAAAAACCTCTAGACGAAGGGATGTTGTGTAAGTTCCCACCTACATTTTTTCTCAAGCAAGAGACTGAAGTATTAAAGGCAAATAACCCTCTTTCACATGTGAATGATGTTGGTGTTAATGTTGATTTTAAGAAACACTGTAGAGAAAGGAATCGACAGTGCACAAAGTCAAATTTCAAGGGTAAGAAGATCAATCTCTTAATATCGAGGCAAATAAGGAACAAAAAGGATCCTCATCTAAGCTCAATCGATCCAATCGAGATCGATGAGGGCTCGGATCCAAAGATAGAGGCTTTTCTAGTTTGGGAAGATCTAGAACTGCAGGGTTCCAAGAGGGAAGTTACCGGTCCTACTGAACCTTATGACTTTGTGACAAATTTGCCACCATGCCTTCAAGTCAAAGAAGGGTTCTTCGATATTAGGCACGATTTGAAGCAAACAACATATAAGACTGATGCACCCATGGTTGACTACGTCCTTCATCAATCTTCCACCTCCCCTGTCCACTGTGATGACTATTACATTTGGGTTGAGCACTATTACACTAAAATTCCTATCCTACAAGCCCGAATTAAGAATCTTACTGCTCAAAATGATTTCTCGAGGCAAGAAAACCTTGGCATCAAGGTACATGTAGAAAGGAATCCTAAACACATCAATAAATCCAGAAACACAGTTATAAAAAATGCAACCAGTGTCAAGGCGATAATAAATTCTGAACTACTCGACCCCTCTTTAGTTAACTTTTAATGGTAAACAATTTGATTTTCTTTTTCATTTTATCTTTGTTAACTAATTCAAAATAAATTGATTTGAAGGATCATTTGATTTACTAAAATTAAGACTGGCTACAAAATCTTTGATTCTCTAGCCAAGTCTCTTTTTACAAAAATTAGTAATTAGTTATGATTAATTGTTTTTCTGATTTATTAAAATTGTTTTGTTTCTTTTAGGAAATTGGAGATGTTGTTGTTGATTACTGGGAAGAAATATCTTTCAATTATACGCAAGTGATTAGTAGTTTCTTTTTCTTCATGTTTTATAGAAACTTTGATCTATTTTTTATGAAACCAACTCTGTTATAAGTGGTTTCCAAATCCACTATTTTTGTAATTTTACTTAATGTTGAGAGATCCATCTCTATCCTGTGAGATATGAGTATGTGGATCTCATGATACTTTAAATACTATTCTCTTTGTTAGTGAAAGACACCTTTGCTTGGAATAGATTATGGACAAACGATGTTCAGAACTTAATGGACAAGCTATTTTCATTTTGGCTTTAGACCAATGTGAAGCTATTTCATTTATGTTTTGTCTCTTATATTTTGGAATATTGATATGTTGCATAGCTTTAGCCTCAATGACATATAATGTTCCATTTTTCCAGTGCTTTAAATTTTGTCTATAATTTGTTGTTTCATATATTATATATGTGATCATCATTTCAACTTTAATATCATGATTTATCCTTGATGTTTAGTTGATGTATCCAATGAATGTTTCATATTAAAGTTTCTTTTACTATAATCATTCATAATCACAAGATCACTGGATCTACATTTTTGTTACTCTGTTCTTATACCCTAGCTGTCAATAAACACCTTGAGTGTATTCAAGAGATGTTAGTACAAGTCTGTCACATATTTATATCATAGAAAAGGTAGTTGGAGGTTTGGATCGCACAGAGACATAGACACTGCATGAGATTAATTTCAGGTTAGTTTCATTTGCATTTAATTTCTGTTATTAGTCTATTTTATTAGTGAGACAAGATAGTTTAAATTGGTTGTGACCATTACTCTATCCTTGTTTCAGATTATGTTTTATCAACATTCTTTTTAAGTTCTTAGATCTTAGATTATAAAACAAAAAATATAGAAATATGTGTTTTCTTTATATACTTTCAAAAAAAATTACCAAACATTGATTTCGCAAGGCATTCATCAGAAACTTGCAATTTGTAAATACTTTGTTCATAATCACATATTTATATTTAAGTTTTTGAAACACTTCTAAATAGTTGGATTCACGTATATAGTATTATAGTTTTAGCTTTAGAGTAGTTTATTTCTTTGTTTTAGGACCCTAGTTGGCTAACGGAGCCATTAAACCCATCAAAATAGATCACACCAAACGACTTCGGTTAATTAGACAACCCTGGTCCAGATCTATTCTTCCAGTTGACAGTGTGTCACTTACGCCTGTTAACAAATGGCGCTAGAAGGAGGGTCTGAATTCAATTTATGGCACGTGGAAGTCGCAAGACTCCTCCCCCACACACTCGCTCCCTTGTCGTAACACGTAGTCACTCAGAAAACAACGTTACATTTGAAACAAAAACTACCTCAAACAATAACCCTGAGATTCCCGTTGAACCAGTGACACCAGTTCCTCAAGGAGCCGATGTCCAAGAAATTGTTCGTCAGTCACTCATAAGAATTCATAGTGCCTTAGCCCATATCAGACAACCTGGTAGGCCACTTAATCAACCCCTTGACTTCTCGGATATCCGAGAACAACTGGAAGGCACTGGTCTGCTCCAAAACCCGTTAGGTGAACATACTACCAATCCTACCGAAACACCTATACTTGGAGCCAGGGGATTCGGTATTCCACCTTCCCCACCTGATTCATCTCCATCCTCTTCAGGAGGAGAGTCTTTAGACGAAGGTAGTTCCTCATCAAGACCATCACAACCTTCGACACCACCAACTCCCATGGAAAACCAAAAAAAGTCCGCCAGACCTTGGCTCGATCAATATGCCGTGGTTGTACCCAGACCTTAACACCCATTACCAAAACATCCGGAGAAATGGTTACCAAAATTTGATCCAGATTCCAAACAATCCGCTGAAGATCACATCAAAAAATTTATGTTGGCCATTAGACTCCAAAGTGTTGAACACGAGGATGTAGTATGCAGATTATTCCCTTATACTTTTGAGGGAAATGCCTCCACCTGGTATTTCACTAAACAACCCTAAACCTTTGTCTTTTGGGACAAGTTTGAAACTTGTTTCTTGGAAAAATTCGGATATTATAAATCTCCGGAAGTCTTGCTTATAGAACTCTTCAGCTTAAAAATGAATCCTAAGGAAAAAGTAAAATATTTTAACCAAATATTTCTTACGTTAAAGAATAAAATCCCCACAGATTCAATGGCCGCTGAAAGCCTAATTTTCGCATATTACACTAAGGATATGCATAATAAAATAACAATTTAGGTCAAAAGGTCTAAAAAGAACACACTGTTAGAAGCCTTTGAGGAGGCAAGCCAAATTGAAAAGGATATATTAATCTTAAAAGACAATCTCAATAGTGAAGCTGAAATAACTTCATCCTCTAAAAAAAATATAGAAATCCTTACTAGGCCTCCTTAAGCTAAAAATCAACCAGAAATTTTAGACTTAGAAAGCTTGCAGAAAGCTTTCCAAAAACTGTCCAACCAGGTCGTTGAATTAAAGAGATCAGCCGAGGAGGCATCCACAAGCAAAGGAAGTTTTAAACCTCCTTTCAAAAAACCTTTTCCTCCCAATTGGCCAAACCCGACCACTAAAGGTCTAAATTTTAAAAGCTTGCAGTACGCTTTGCAAACAATCTTAAAATCACATGATAATTCTGCTTCTATCCCTCCTGAAACTTCTAAAGACGTAGTTGAGGAAGAAGTACCGAAAGAGGAGGAATCATCTCCCAACATTTTTGATCACTTCTCGGATAGTATCTTCCAAGCAAATTTTGAGATTGTTCACCCCCTACAACACAAGAAGCAAAACACAAAACAAACCCTCTTCTGAAGTGAGTAATAATGTGTTTCCAAAATAGTAAAAGCAAGATGAAATTAAACAAAGTTTAGCAGCCCCTGTTTTAGAGTACGATTTAATTGAAGATCTGAAAAAACTGAGGGCTAATATTTATGTTTTTGAGCTGCTGAAATTCCCCTTTAGTTTGCAGAAAATGCTTCAAAGTATCGTTGAAAATAGTAAAAACAACGATCCTAACAGCAAGAAAATTGCAAAAATTGGTTCAAAAGCAGCCAAAAGGATCCCAACTAAAACAACATCTGAACCTCTAGATAAAAGGGATTTAGCTGAAAAAACTGTAGCAAATGTAGGTAAAACTATTTTAGGGACAACAACTAAAAATCAACAGAATCCTGCTGTAAACACTCGGAAAAATGTCCCACCTTTTTTGTTAACCTTTGAAATTTTCAATAGGAATGTACATAATTGTATGGTAAATTTCGGTGCATCGTCAAACATGATGCCTCTATCTGTTTGTCAAAAACTTAACGCAAAAGTTAAACCTTCTCATCTCAAAATCATTCAGCTTGATCAAAAAAACGTTAAAGTAATTGGTGAACTTAAGAATGTTCTAGTTAGATTATCTTCCAATCCTAAGGTTCACCAGATAATTAACATTATCGTTGTGGATATCCCTGAATTTTATGGTTCGTTTTTGAGAAGGGACTGGTCTGAACAAATGCATGGTTACTTTGCCACAGGTTGGTCTCATTTGTGGCTACCTGAAAATGGGCAGCCCAATAAGATCAAGATAAAGAAAGAACATTATCTAAAGCACACCGCGACATATCTAAATGATGCAAACGAACCTTTCACTGCATCTGCTAATTCATTTGAAATGTAGGGAATGAATACCTTCTTTGGTAACTTCATGACCGAAATTTCTCCTATCACTGATCCTGAGCAACAATCAAAAGTTATGACCTATACTCAGACATCAAGTTTGCCAAGTATGCCAAACACTGCTAATGAAAACCAAATCTGGTCATTGTACTTTGATGGATCCAAATCCAAAGAAGGAGCAGGTGCAGGTTGTGTACTCATCGAACCTGTAGGTAATAAGACTTGTATTGCTTGTAGGTTAGAGTTTGAATGCACTAATAACACTATCGAGTACGAAGCACTTCTACAAGGGCTCAGGAAATCTTTGGATATGGAAATGCAAAATCTGATGGTATTTGGTGATTCAGAAATCGTGGTTAGGCAGGTAAGAAACTCCATACATTTCTTATCACCACATCTGAAAATATACCAAACTGAGGTATGGAATTTAATGCAAAATTTTTCAGCATTTAACATAAATTCCATTCCTAGACTAAGTAATTTAGAGGCTGATTTATTGGCTAATGTCGCTTCTAAACTATTACCCGCAAAAGGTCTTTTTCCTAATGCGTTTTCGATTGAACTGTTGTTCAGGCCGTTGATCCTGTATAACATCACCAATTGGAGAGTGTTCGACGATGATCAACAAATCATCAACTTCCTGCATATGGAAGACACCTTCCAAGGTGCAGTCATTGATGAAGACACTCACGATGAGAACCTACAAAACTTCACGGTAATATCAGATCCTAGATCCCCTGAGTCGACATCTGATCTGGTAAACTCTATCCCCAGATCTGTTGTAATACTAGAGATGTTTTATGACTTGCATGATAAATTTAGAGGGACAATTAATTGTAAAACGAACAATTTTTCTTTGATTTATGATTCGGGTAATTTAGGAACAAAGGACAATCCTCAAAATATTAATCTAGGAATGGGATGCTCCAAACAAGAATGATCTTCTTTCATAAAATTGTTTAAATAATTTATAGACATTTTTGCTTGGACCTATGATGACTTGAAAACATTCGACCCTAACATCACACAACATGTCATCCCCATGAAACCCCAGACTCAACCTTTTCAACATAAATTGAGGAAGATGCACCCTAAATTAGAACCCACCGTTAAAAAAGAACTGAATAAATTACTAACTGCAAAGATAATTTTCCCAGTAAGGCACACACAGTGGGTGTCTAATCTAGTTCCTGTAAGGAAGAAAAGTGGCGAAATTCGACTCTGTGTCGATTTTCGAAACCTAAACCGAGCATCTGATAAAGATAACTACCCCGTTCCTCCAATGGAGCAAATTTTACAACAGGTGTCTGGTTTCGAGAGACTATCTTTGTTATATGGATTTTCAGGATACAACCAAGTCCTCATGTCTCCCTCAGATCAACTTAAAACCACTTTTTGTACCCCATGGGGCACTTATGCCTACATGAAGGTTCCTTTTGGACTAATTAACGCCAACACCACTTTTCATAGAGCAATGGACATTGATTTATGTGGCCTCATAAACCAATCAATTATGGTCTATCTTGATGACATCACCGTCTTCTCTAAAAAAAAGAAATATCACTTGTCTCACCTCAGGGTTGTCCTAGAACGATGTTGCAAGTATGGCATATATATCAACCCTAAGAAATCGGTCTTTGCAGTAGAACAAGGCAAACTAATTGGGTTTATAGTGTCTAAAGACATAATTCTTATTGACCCTGAAATAACCCAAGCTATTGCTAAACTTTCCCCTCCCTCTTCCAAAAAAGCCATGCAGTCCTTTTTGGGCAAGATTAATTTCGTCAGAAGATTTGTCCCAAGTTTCTCGGAAATGGTAAGACCATTACATAATTTAATTAAAAATTATGTTCTGTACCATTGGGGACCACAATAAAGTCAAGATTTTGATTCCATTAGAAAAGCAATAGTAGAATTTCCTTCCTTGATGAGCCCCGATTTTTCTCAAGATTTCACGCTTTACACCTTTACTTATGACCGATCTTATGTTGTTGTGTTAACATAGAAAAACGCTGAAAGTAATGAGATACTCATTGACTTCATGAGCTTAGCCTTCAAAGGAGAATATCTTAACTACCCAACAACAAATCAACATGCATATGTTGTTTTTAAAGCAGTGAAACACTTCCGGTCATACTTGCTGAAATATAGAACCAAGGTTATTGTTCCTTACCTAGCAGTGAAAAACCTATTAGTACAAGAAGAAATGGGTGAGAAAAGGGAAAATTGGATGACGTCGTTATAGGAATATGACCTCGAAATAACCCCTGCACACATTTTTAGAGGTCAAGGCCTGTGTAAATTAGTGTTCGATTCAGTTAAAGAATAGGAAAGTCAAATCAACACCTCGACTGTAAATCATCATAACAAAAAACAAATCAGATGTGCACAAGTTGCTTCCAATTCTTGGTATGAGAACATTAAATTTTATTTGACACATGGATCTTCTCCTCGTTATCTTGATCCTAAAAATAGAAGAGCACTCAGGTTAAAATTTGCATCTTTCCAGTTAATCAATGATGTACTATTTCGAAAGAACTTTGATGGTGTTCTTATGCGTTGTTTAGAAAAGGAAGAAGCAAAGAAAGTACTATCTGAACTTCATGCAGGTGAAGCTAGTGGCCACTTTGGTGGAGACACCAATGCTCACAAAGTGTTAAGAGATGGGTACTATTGGCCCACTTTGTTTAGATATCCCCATGCATTGTGTCATAAATGCATAATCTGCCAGAAGGCTGCAGGACGGGTGAAAAATGCAACATTTCCTTTGCAACCTGTCACTGTAGATTCCCCTTTTCAGCAATGGGGTCTTGACATCATAGGACCAATTAAACCTTCTTCTTCATAGAAACACAAGTATATCATTACAACAACGGATTATTTTACCAGATGGTCCGAATTTGCACCTTTGAAAGTGGTGAACACAAATCAGGTAGTCTCTTTCATCAACTCTCATATCATCACTCGATTCGACATTCTCGAATGTTTGGTATTTGATAACACTTCTTACTTTTCATCCCTCGATATGAACATATTTGACTTGGAAAAAGGGGTTAAAATGAAATATTTTGCTAGCTACTACCCTCAAGGAAATGGTTTAGAAGAATTAAAAAACAAAAAATTAATCAAGATCATTAAGAGGACAGTTTCAAAGAATCATAAGAACTGTCACAATGCACTGTATAGTGCACTTTGGGATGATAGGGTGACACCGAAAGCCTCTGTTGGTAATTCCCCTTTCTTTCTCATCTATGGAAGAGAAGCAATTCTCCCTCCACATGTTATACTTCCTTCTCTGCAATTATCACAGGAAGTTCAAGAACATGAGTGCCCTCCCCTAGAAAGTCGAATTAATGCCTTGTTAAAATTGGAGGAAGTAACGGAGCAAGCAAAACATAAGCTGGATCAACATCAACGAATTGTAAAAAGTGAGTTTGATTCAAATTCTTCTTCAGATAGGAATTTCAATGTCGGAGGCTTGGTTCTCAAGTGGGACAAAGCTCACGAGGGAAAAGGGGAACACACCAAGTTCCAGAATCTGTGGTTGGGACCGTTTGTAATTTCTGAAAAATTAGGTCCCAGCTCTTTCCTCCTACAAAATTTGGAGGGATAGCCAGACACTTTCCCATTGAATGGCCAATCTCTCAAAATGTATTTCACCTGATGATTCCAGATCCACCTCTTTGTACATTTTTTATTTTTTTTAGGTTTTTGATTTTGGTTCTTTTGATTTTGCTTATTTTTTATTTGTTTCTAAATAGTTATACCTGTGTCACCATTTCATTTGTGGAAGGAAAATCAATTTTTTTATCCAAGAGAAACAAATGATGACTTTTCAAAGCACTGGTGTTGTAAATGCTAAATCTCAGATCAACAGAAGAAAATTCCTACTCAAAACAATGTTGCTGGTTTCTTTTCAAAATCTCGAGAGGATACGATTATCATTAATAAAACTCTTAACGCTGTCCCTATTTTTTGAGAAAACAACTCAATTATACCTTCCTGTACTTGATATGGTTTCTTAATAGAAATCTAAGTGTTCAGATCATGGTAAATATCATTAAATTAGAAGATGAATTATATAATATCCAATTTTGTTTTCAAAATCTGAAATTTTCAGTATCACCCCGCTCTCTTGAATATCATAAAGTTTCTGCAAATTTGTAAATTAATTCTAGAGAGTTGAAAGCACCGCAAAGTGTGGGAATTTTTCATAAACCCACCGAGACACTGAATAGGTCTGCAGGCAACAGGTAAATACATGCATGATACTAAGGCAACTTCGTCGGGGTACTAAACAGGCATGCTGGCAGCGAAGCAATGCTGGGTTTAAGAAAATTATCAAGTATGTCCTTTTGGAATTGATCAAAAGTAAAGATGTTCTTTATAATGGATGTACGACTCTTGGACATGATAGAGGTGTTAGAGTGGGTTAAATGGCATGCCTTCCGAGGCTATGGATGTCTACCGGCAGTAGTGACCCTGTCAACAATATCAGAGGTGGTTGCCTAAAACATCATTTCACTCGTAATCTAGATTTGATACCAGATTACATTTTTGACAGAAACACATATGATGATGGACAATGTTATTTCCTAAGTTTTGATCTGAATGATTTATTTGTTGTCAATTGTTTCTCAAATGTTCATTTTTCTTATTCATCCTAACATGAAATTTCGGTGATGCAAAGATAACTGCTTCGCCCAGTACATCGCCATTGTTGGAAACGATACCTCATTTTTTATTTTGTACACGATTGAAAGAATTTGCATTTTTTTGTATCTGCCATCAACCCATCTATAAACACTTTTCTGATTTTATTATGATTGATTGGGTTAAAGCCTACTTCATTAATTTTACTATTTCGATTTTCGATTGTTTTATCTTTAATTCATGACTGCAAGAATGAATTAAACATAAAACTTGGCTTGTTGTTTTAATAATTTTCTACCTTAGGTATATGGTTCAACAAACCATTCATATGAAATAGAAATACAAATCTTATAAAATGGTTGTTAGACCCATTTTGCTTTGTGCTAATACAATTATTGTTTCAATGGTTTGATAATTTTCGATTTGTGAAGAGCCTTTTATATTTTTGATAGTCCTGTCATGAATTCAATGGTCGTACCAACAACCATACAAATGAATACCCGCTTGTTGTACTCACATCCTCACCTCACCTTGCTTGCTTAACATATTAATGAGCCTTTCATTACATGCATAGGGTTTCAGTACTCTGTTTATTTGGCTCTCATCACAAGGGATGGTAAAGATTAAAATCAAATCCCTGGTTTTTACTCCCACTATTCGAGTTATGATAACACACACGCTATGTTATTTTTATGACTCCACTTTCCATTCAGAATTGTTTATGCTTCTCACATGATTTGAACCTAAAACTATCCAGAGTAACCCCTGTTGCATTTTGGTTACATTTTTTATGGCGCCTGCCGTGCGCTTGGAGCCGAATGGATGCCATGCTTTACTTTCTCACGACGATGTGATTGAGGAATTAAAAATCCATGGCTGGGATGTTTTCCTTAAGAAATTTGAGGGTTATAATCTTCATGTGGCTAGAGTTTTCGCACAGACCTTCGATGGTTGTAGAGCTAAAATTGGGAAAACACAGTTAGAATTGACTGATGATTTTGTGAGCAAGGCAATAAGGATTCCATAAAAGGGTGAAAAATGGTTCAAAAATGCCCGAATTGAAGGAGTCCCGTGGAGTCTGTTTATGACATCCCGAAAGATCAACTGCTGTGTAAAAGATATTTCTATCTCCCTAGTAAAACCTAGATGGCACAATTTGTTGTTAATTCTCAAGCAATTCATGACATGCGAAGGTCGATAAGGATTGATATTCCTCTACCATATCCATTTACTCATGCATTTCATTGGTTTCAATTTGGATATGCCATTTTATTTGTTGAGAAGTCTCTATAAAATGTCCAAAAGATATAAATGACAAGGTATTGATTCAAGCCTGTTCCATTACGGATTGGTTAAGATATTGTTGATGCATCATTTATCAACCATACATGATAGTTGGTAAGTATTTTTAATAAGAAATGGTTTCTCTCAGACTGATCTTACAGTAAACCCTCGTTTAATAGAAAACCCTAGCCTAGACAAGACAGTGGTTAAAGATCAGGTCGATATTTCAATTAGTGAACCAGAGTTTACCGAAAAAAAACCTCTAGACAAAGGGATGTTGTGTAAGTTCCCAACTTCATTTTTTCCTGAGCAAGAGACTGAAGGATTAAAGGAAAATAAACCTCTTGCACATGTGAATGATGCTGGTGTTAATACTGATTTTAAGAAATGTTGTAGAGAAAGGAATCGACAGTGCACAGAGTCAAATTTCAAGGGTAAGAAGATCGATCGCTTAATATCAAGGAAACTAAGGAACATAAAGGATCCTCATCTGAGCACGATCAATCCAATTGAGATATATGAGGGCTCAGATCCAGAGATAGAGGATTTTCTAGTTCGAGAAGATCCAGAACTGCAGGGTTCCAAGAGGGAAGTTACCGGTCCTACTGAACCTTATGACTTCGTGACAAATTTTCCACCATGCCTTCAAGGAAAAGAAGGATTCTCTGGTATTAGGCATGATTTGAAGCAAACAACATATAAGACTGATGCGCCCATGGTTGACTACGTACTTCATCAATCCGCCACCTCCCCCGTCCACTGTGATGACTGTTACATTTGGGTTGAGCGCTATTACAATGACATTCCTATCCTACAAGCCCAAATCAAGACTCTTACTTCTCAGAATGATTTCTTGAGGCAATAAAACCTTGACCTCAAGGTCCATGCAAAAAGGAAGCCTAAATGCATCAAGAAATCCAAAAACATAGTTATAAAAAATGCAACCAATGTCAAGGCGATAATAAATTATGAACTACCTGACCCCACTTTAGTTAACTTTTAATGGTAAACAATTTGATTTTATTTTTTGTTTTATCTCTGTTATCTAATTCAAAATAAATCGATTTGAAGGTTGATTTGATTTACTAAAATCAAGAATGGCTACAGAATCCTTGATTCTATAGCCAAGTCTATTTTTACAAAAAATAGTAATTAGTTATGATTAATTGTTTTGTTTCTTTTAGGAAATCGAAGATGTTGTTGCTGATTACTGGGAAGAAATATCTTTCAATTATACGCAAGTGATTAATAGTTTCTTTTTCTTCATGTTTTATAGAAACTTTGATCTATTTTTGATGAAACCAACTCTGTTCTAAGTGGTTTCCAAATCCACTATTTTTGTAATTTTACTTAATGTTGAGGGATCCATCTCTATCCTGTGAGATATGAGTACGTGGATCTCATGATACTTTAAATACTATTCACTTTGTTAGTGAAAGACACCTTTGCTTGGAACAGATTATGGACAAATGATATTCATAACTTAATGGACAAGATGTTTGCGTTTCAAATTTAGACCAATGTGAAGCTGTTTCATTTATGTTTTGTCTCTTATATTTTGGAATATTAATATGTTGCATAGCTTTAGCCTCAATGACATATAATGTTCCATTTTATTCAGTGCTTTAAATTTTGTCTATAATTTTATGTTTCATATATTATATATGTGATCATCATTTCAACTTTAATATCATGATTTATCCTTGATGTTTAGTTGATGTATCCAATGAATGTTTCATATTAAAGTTTCTTCTACTATAATCATTCATAATCACAAGATCACTAGATCTACATTTTTGTTACTCTGTTCTTATACCCTAGCTGTCAATAAACACCTTGAGTGTATTCAAGAGATGTTAGTACAAGTCTATTGCAGATTTCTCTCACAGACAAGGTAGCTGGAGGTTTGGATCACATAGAGACATAGACACTGCATGAGATTAATTTCAGGTTAGTTTCATTCGCATTTAATTTTTTTTATTAGTCTATTTTATTAGTGAGACAAGCCAGTTTAAATTGGTTGTGACCATTATGCTATCCTTGTTTCAGATTATGTTTTATTAGCATTCTTTTTAAGTTATTAGATATTAGATTATAAAACAGAAAATATAGAAATATGTGCTTTCTTTATCTACTTTTGAAAAAAATTACCAAACATTGATTTCGCAAGGCATTCATCATAAAATTGCAATTTGTAAACACTATGTTCATAATCACATATTTATATTTACGTTTTTGAAACACTTGTAAATAGTTAGATTCACGTATATAGTATTATAGTTTTATCTTTAGAGTAGTTTATTTCTTTGTTTTAGGACCCTAGTTGTCTAACAGAGCCATTAAACCTGTGAGAATAGATCACACGAAACGGCTTGGGTTAATTAGACAACCCCAGTTTGGATCTATTCTTCCAGTTGACGGTGTGTCACTTACGCCCGTCAACAAAATCTCATGTGCCCGTAATGCACTAAGAACCTACGAAGGATTAATTTTCAATTGGTCATATATAATTTCAAGCAACATGGCCTTAGCTATCTAGAAGGTTCAAAAAACACGTGTTAATTACTTGCTAGAATTTTACATGACATCTTATTTGATGGATAAAATCTGCACACTCAATGCTTCCTTAGGAATGGGTTGGTCATGTAACCCAACCAAACTGTCTATGCAAGTTTGTTGTCAAGATCAATGGAAGAATAAGTACACTTGAAAATAATAATTTATGTGTGACAAATTATAGGAAGCACTATACTAAATCGTATTTGGTAGGCTTTGTTCTAGGTTTTTTGAGGAATATATAAAGGTTATGGAACCCATTGGTCTCTGGTATGTAAAATAAATTACCAATTATATCAAAATCTATAGGTGCATTAGGTCCCTCATTTATTGTTGTTCTATGTACTAGAGAGATTGGTATAGAGAGAAATAAATTATCAAATAGCCCAACTCAGGGTGAAATTGATCCTAAAAAGTAAGGAAAAAGAAATCATCCTCGACATACCCTATCACTATTGGGGCATATAATCTCTTGAATTATGGTCACGCTTAGATGGAGGCATGTGATTGAATTTTACAAATTTTAAATTAGGGATTTTAAGAAACATAATCCTTTAAAGAA
Organism: Picea engelmannii; assembly: GCA_009831015.1. Lineage (NCBI taxonomy): Eukaryota > Viridiplantae > Streptophyta > Pinopsida > Pinales > Pinaceae > Picea > Picea engelmannii. The sequence continues at coordinate 180,185 of ML810589.1, read as the reverse complement.
GATAGTGGATCATTTTAATTTGCAAGGCGTAACTTGGCCTTATTTCCATGAAGACTTCCTCGAGGGGGAGGTTCACCAGAGAAATTTGGACTTTGAAGAATTGTTGACATGAAATAAGAATGTTGTAGAAAATAAACATTCCCTCAAGAATTTACTATATGAAATCCCAAAGGGTGTGGATCCCATGGATAAGAAACAATCTTCCACTATTGGACAAACACACATTTCCACTACCAAAGTAATTTCAACTAAGACAAAAGGCACCATAGAACAACAAACTGGTAATTTGAGCAACACAAGAAGGGACACATAGCATATATACATTGATGAGATATAAGTAGGGTATAAGAGAGATGACCCAACATACACCTAGACTGCTAGAAAAAATCATCCTGGTGCCACTTAGGAGTTGAAACAAACCTCATAAAGCCCAAGCACTAGACAAAGAGCCCAAAGAAAGCATCGACCCAAGCATGGGACAAGTTGGTGGAATTGAAGAAGGTTTTGAAGATTCATGGTTTCGAATATTACTGAATGAGTTGCCTCAATATTTTATGATGACCCATCAATGATATTAAATGATTTCTCCTTCAATAAATGCTAGAAGGTGCTAAAGAAGAGACTCCATAAGTGAATGATGATATAAAGAGATAACATGCTTATTGAAAGCACTAAATCAATGACTGTTGTTGGAACCATGGACCTTAATGCAATGGAAACCATCATAAATTCCTTGAAAGTTGACTAGTGACATTTCCCTATTTTAACACATCCATAATATAGATTAGTGGTATTAAAACCTTATTCTCCTTGGTGCATGTCCCCTCTTACAAGTTTATGATAGAGGAAGCTTGCTTTATATAAATGAGGCTTGTTAGACTATGCTCCTTGATGACATCTGAAATGACCCCATATGGGGGAAGAGAAAGAAGACTCTCAAGTAGGAGATCCCATTAAGTTGTTATATCAAGGAGCCCTCAAGTATGAGGAAGAAAATATGTTAGATAATTTTTTCCGGGTTTTGTAGCATATCCCCATAGTCATGAATCCATATTCATCTAGCCATCCCTGTCCTTTTAGTGAGTATATACCATTCAAGGTACAAGTTGATCTAGATGTTTCCTTATTTAAGGGAAATATAGACATAGAAATTATAGGAAAGTGGCTCAATCAATGAGAAGCATATTTTTTATCAACAATTTTTAAGATAAAGAGAATATTACCTTTTACCTATTAAAAGTGGTTCCCCATGTCAAAAATTTGTGGCACAACCATTTTTAACAAGCTAGAGTAGGAGACAATGAGGGAAAACCTATGATTGAAAGCACATGCCCTATTCAGGGCGGTTTCATGGATGCCCTCAAGGAGAAATACCTTCTTGTAGGAGATTATTATTACTAATACAATAAGTGGACACAACTTTGTCAAGGTTGAGTCCAATCTAAGTGGGAATACATATACACATTCCAAAAAAGTTAGCATCTGAGGTTCATATAGGAATTTATTTGTGAAGTAACACCACAATATACATAGGTATCCAAATGGTTATGTAGTTTTTGGATATAAAATATCTAGGAGAAGCCTACAAATATGTGTTCAAATTTGAAGATAGGTTGAAGAAAAGGGGAAAGGATTATAGTTTTACAAAAAATCTATCAACAAAGAAGGATAAGGGAATTTCCAACTTCTATGAAAACATGACAAGCTAAGGAAACCCAACAACAAAATAAACAACATAATCCTCTCACGAAAAAAGGCCATTGTAGATGGAAAACCAAAAAAGAGAGAAATAGGAAAGTGTTGTGATATATAGAGGAGAAAATGGCACTCAATATAGGAGTGTCAGGCCTGAAATCATTTAATATTGGATATGTAGACCCTTGCACCATTATAGATGGCACCATTGTGGAACCATAATCATGTGAAGAAAATTATGGAAGTCAACTCCCACATCACCATTTCCACTTCATATGTGTGACTAGAAGATCCTAAGGAGTGATAAGATAGAGAGCGTCTCTTTCATTGATGTGGGTGAAGGGAACAACCTTGTACTTCATCATAAAAAATAGAGACCAAAAGAATTTGATTTTTGTAGAAGTTGTGAAAATATTAAAATTTCCAATGACACCCAACCCTCAACCATTTAAAAAACAATATCAATTGATTGAGTTGGGGAAGACTCTTGAATTTTAGGAAATAATGTCCTCTTCCATACAACATTAAGTCTTTCAAAGACAAGGTGCTTTGCAATGTTGTGCACCTTTAAGTTTGTGATGTTTTTCTTGGCCAACCATACATGTGTGTAAGCGACACATTATGTATCAATGTAGACCCCAAACACTATCATCATCACCTATCTATATCAACTCTACATGATTCATTAGGTGGCACCCTCAATTGTAATATCCTTGATTAGTGATAAGTAGTGCATAGATTTGATTCCCAAGAATGCTCTTTATTATCAGATCCCATGGAGAAAGGAAGATTGTTTCAACTATCTAGGATATTGTAAGTACTGCAGTAAATAAAAAAGGATAAGTAGTTTCATTGATGGAATACTCCCAAGACATCTTTTCATCTCCCACACGGGCATCATTAGAATCTCAAGTAAAGAACAAAATCGACTTAATACTAGGCACACTTCTATCCAACGACCCTGTGTACATAAATTTTATCTTGAAAAATTAAGAGATTAAGTGGTAGAGCTATGAATTGATCAAGAAAGGCCACAATTGACCCAACGATTCACCTTAAAAAGGGATGGCATATGGAATATTTGTATTGATTATAGAGGCATAAACAAGTTTATAGTGTGAAATAAGCACACCATCACTTGGGTCAAAGACTTGCTAGATTAGATAAAAAGTGCAAAATTCTTCATCAAATTTATCTCAAATTAGGGTACTACTAGGTTTCAGTCAAATAAGATAATATATGGAAGACATCGCTTAAATCCAAGGAAGAAATGTCCAAATGGTTGGTTATACCTTTTATCTTAACTAACATGTCCTCAATATTCATGAAAATGATGGATGGCATCCTATAACCTGTTAATATTATGGTAGTTGCGGGGGGGTATTAACCTCTACATGTAACCTTTGACGAGACTAGAATATTCCGGGAAGAAAGAGAAACCCTAAAACGTTGGATAATAACCCTAGAAGACAAGTCAACTCAAGAGAATATTCAATATTGAGTTATTAGTCAAGTGAGATGGAGTAGTATAAATAGAGGGTGCTAGAGCTCATTTGTCACATACACTCTCACAACTCACATAGACTAGTGGTGTGGAAGTTTTGGAGAGGGAGTGCAGTTGCAGCTACTACAACTGGAAATTTGGATTTTGATTATGGATGGAATTTCTAATTGGTTATGGTTTGGACTTTATGCCTTGGTTATGGTTTGGATTCTTTGCTTGGTACACTAGAATTGGAAAGAGATACGCTATATTGGTTGGCTATGGTTTTAATGTTTTCTTTTGGAATTATTCTGTCTGTCAAGGTTAAAGGTGCTCGGGGGTGGCTTCGTGCCTATGGTTCGGTGACAATATTGCTATATTGTCTATGGAAAAATGAGCACATCTCTATATTTATAACAGGTTATGGGCCCACACCACCTTCAAGACAGTCTAACCACTGGAAGGTAGTGTAGCAATTGTTTTTTAATCTTGTTGTGGCACAAGTTACAACTACAACTAGGTTTTCTAATTATGCAACTGCAACAAACCCTAACCCTTTTGTTCGGGAACTTCTGGTGAATTATTTTACCTAATTCCTTGACATCCTAGTTTTCCTTATCCTAGCGCACCTCTTGGTACTCTTAGCTAGAAAAATGTCAGGTTTAAATTTTTGTTCAAAGTCAAAGTTTGTCTAGTCAAGGTCAAAGGTTGAATGGTCAAAGTCAAAGTCAAAGGTTGACTTCTGGTCAAATTGATTTTGTGGTCAAAGATGAGATTTTATATTTTCTAGGTTGTTCTAATCATTGAATCTTCTGATTGAGTTTCTAATCTCTTCTTGTCAAGATGGTATCTAGTTTCAGATTTGAAGACAAGTTGGATGATACTACAAGGTTTCAAAGGTATGCACTTGTATATGTTATCTAAGTTAAATCATCTAGAAAAACATGAGTGTGCTTACAGGGACAATACTAGATATCTTTTCCAAGCTGTAATCTTGGATTCAACGCATTCAGAAGAACAATCACATCTTTCATAGCAAGTGAGGCTTCAGGTTCCAGGTTTGATTAAATTGTTAATATATATATATATATATATATATATATATATATATATATCAAGGGTGATAGTTTCTACATTATAAATTGTGAAAGAAATATTTGAAAGATTATATTATTGCTAGGTGTAATGAATACTTGACTGCATATGAATACTATTGATATAGATGTTTATTCGAAAAATGAACTAATGTCTCCTCTAGATAGATATTTCTTGTTTTCTCTTGTTGTTTTTTGTTCTAGGAAGGTACCCTTTTGATGAATAATACTTGTAGAAGTTGTCATAGAATAATTTTATAAGGATGATACATCTTCTAGATGGGAAACAATCAAGACATATAGAAACACACTTAAAGAGACACATAGGAGTCAGAATTGAAGGGAGTTAGGAATAAAAAAGGAAACCAGAACATGCTTGTGACACTTTGCAGAAAGGAAAGAGAGATGCAACAGACATAAGCATGGACTCTCTTATATGGATAGAGATGATCGCAGAATTCCAAAAGAAGATTATGAATATTTCTCATTCATGCATGAAGCTAGGATTAGGAGGGAGATAATCCCCAACGATATAATCCATTGAAGAATCTGTGAATACCATGAAGTATATGTCCATGTTCTTCATTGGAAGTAGCAACCATGATAATAAACACATGTTCAACTTGACTCTAGAAGAAGTATTCTTCGAAAAGAAGCCTTGAATATCCTTGGTTGTCGATCTACATTATGTTCCTATGGTGGAAGGAAAAATTTGGAGCCTTCATGAAAGAAGGGCATGTAATCTATAGAAGATTCCATGGACTCCAACATTGAAGAGAAACATGAGAAAGAAGATGAAGATTCCAAGAAAGAAAGAAAAGTTAGAACAACCAATTGAACCAGTTTGAATCCACTAGAAGCAGTCAAGCAGAAAGAATGGAAGGAAGTTGTGATGAAGAACAATGTATGTGAGAAATTGTGAAAAATACTTAAGCATTGATAGATACAAGGAAAGACTCAGGGATAGAGGGTTCTCCCAGAATGAGGGAGAATACTATGATGATAGCTTGTTCCAATAATACCTCTACCTAAGCCATTATATCTCTAGCAGTATCCATGGGTTGGAGTTTACATCATATGAATGTAAATATTGTTCTTCTCAACAGAGTAATTAAAGAAGAAGCGTATGTAGAGAAACCTCAAGGTTTTGAGGTATACCAGAAAGAGACCCTTGTATGCATATGGAAGAAGACCTTGTATGGATTCAAGCAAACTTCGTGCAGAGCCTCTCATGTACAATAGAAGCATGGTGAAAACTTCCTATGACAAAGGAAGTATATTGAAATGGTTCTTCATAAGTCCAGGATGATGGATTACAAATCCATGGAAAAATCCCATGATGACAGATCTGAAAAAGTTGAGAGACTTTGATCCAATAGACACGTCTCTGTATCGAAAATTGATTGGACCATTAATGTAATTGGAGAATACTCAGCCAAATATTTTCTTTGTGGGACATTTGAGTTATGATACACAACTACATGGATTTATCGATTCAGATTGGGCAGGGAGTGAAAATGATGGAAGACGTGCTACTTGGATATGTTTCAGTTTGATCTTTTCCACGATGTCATGGGATAATAGGAAATGGAAGTCTTTTGCACTCAACATTGTAGAAGCATAGTATATTGAAACTTGTGATTCTTGTACTAAATCAATGTGTCTTTGTAAGTTGTTTTATGGATTGTTTGATCAGGTGTTGTATTCAACCATGATATATTTTGATAATCAGAGTTGTGTGAAGATTTTCTAGAACTCGATGTTCCATGACAGGTCGAAGCACATTGATATCGAGTACTATTTTCTCCATAGTAGAGTCCAGAGGGGAGAAGGGGTTCTCCATTATATCCAAGATGAAAAGCCTCTATCCAAGATGAAAAGTTTTTGTTCTTAAGGGACAAGCTGGTACTCGTGGAGATGACTTCCTTATTGGAAAAGGGAGAGATTACTCCTAGGTTGGGAGGGATCACTGGTATGTAATTGATTTATGGGCAGTCATTTTCTAGTTTGGAAAATGGTCCAAGTTGGGAAGTCAACTTCCAGTCTGGAAAGTGCCCCAAGATTTCTGACGAATAGGCATTTTTCTAGTTCGGAAAATGGTCTACATCGAACAATCATTTTCGTAATGAAAAGGGTATGATAGATTGTTGATGTACCATATATAGTGATTCCTCTTATGGCCATTGTGGGGGAATGACCTAGGACAATCATTATTCTTGGTAGTCACTCTAAGTAGTGGTCAAGCAGAATGGTCCGCCTCTCCAGGAAGTCATTCTTTCGAAGTTCACAGTTGTGAGAAGTTTCGAAGAATTGTCCGTTATAGGAGGTTGTTGAAGGACATTCATTTCCATTAGGAAATGGTCCAGCCAATCATTCCCTAGGGTGGAATCATTCTCTCCTGGTTGCACTGTGATTAGTGCCAGAATATTGGCCCAGTTAAGTGAATGGTCCATGTTCAACAATTAGGGACAAACATTCCCTAGGGAAGACTCATTCTCTCTAGGTTTCATTGTGATTAGTGCCGGAGGAATGGCCCAGTTAGGTGAATGGTTCAGGATTAGAAATCATGACATTTATTCTTCTATGCTTGGGAAGAATAGTTCAGATATCCCATGGTTGATTTTTTTACTTTCTGAGGGCATATGCTCTTCCAGATATCACAGATGCGAGTGGATGAATGGCCGAGATGACTCATTTTGTATCATGATATTGTTATGCAAGTTGATATTAGATGATATGATTGTTGTGGAGACTATATGTCTCTGGACAATAGTTGTATTCTACTGTGGTGGATGTGATCCAATGATAGTGACTATGTGTCACTGGTTAGTAGCCATGTTCTCTTAGGAATGGTTATGTACCACTAAGTAGTAGTTGTGTACTACTATGGATAGACATAGTTGTGTTATATTGATGGAATTGTTTTGATTACCATGAATACTACCACTAGTGTTGGAGATGATTTCTAGCTAGATGGATGGTCAATGTGTCGATGGACAGACATTCTCTAGCGAAGAATGGTCTAGGCATGACATATTGTTGGTGGATAAACATCCTTCCTATGGAGGATGGTCCAGGTTGAAATATTGTTGGTGGACATACATATTCCCTGTGGAGAATAGTCCAGGTTTACAAACATTTTCCCTGAGTTCACAGTAGTGGTTGGAGGGAAAATGGTTCATGACAATCATTCTTCTAGGACGTATGTCTTGATTAGAAGAATAGTCCTTATAACCCATGGCATGGCTTCCAACATCTGTTGGAACAATTATTCTTCTAGTACATATGTCCAAATTAGAAGAATGGTTCTTGTATCACTCTGTGGAGTGAGTGAATTATTCAACATCATGCCCGATTACTCAGATGGAGTATGGATTTGAGAGATGGTGCAGTTGATGCTATTAGATGATACTGATAGTGATGGTGTTGCTTGTGAGTTGATCTACGTGATCACAAGATATCCTGCGTGGCTATGATGATGCTACCAATTGAATGGTTTGTTTGTGCTCAATACCATTTCTTTTAATACCTCCCTAGCTAGGAGGGAGTGTTGATATTATGGTATCTGCGTGAGGTATTAACCTCTATGTGTAAACTTTTATGAGACTAGAATAATCCAAGAAGCAAGAGAAACCCTAAAACGTTGGATAATAACCCTAGAATACAAGTCAGCTCAAGAGAATATTTAATATTGAGTTATTAGCCTCCAGGAAGAGAATTCGGCCTAGTCAAGTGAGATGGAGCATTATAAATAGAGGGCGCTAGAGCGCATTTGTCACATACACTCTCACAACTCACTAATCCATATTTATGAGCAGAATGAACTAACTAACAGACTGAATATAATAACACAGAGATACAAAGAAAAACAACAAATATCCATAGAATAATAAATTCTATTGAATAAATGAAATAGGCTGAAACTTTAAAACTACGGAACTGAAAACAAATTGATCGAATAGTGGTAGCTATCTTTGAGAAGAGATGTGGCTGCTACATGCATCCGTCTGAGAAGAATGATTACAATGAGGCTCCAGAGGTATTTTTAACATTACTCATTGTTATCACTGAAATTTCGTCTGCACATGGCGACAAGAACTCCACATCATCAAAACAACAATGAAGTCATTAATGGCACTGAATTAAGTTCACAGCATTCCAGAAGGGTAAAAACCTATACAAAGTAACCAAAAATTGAAGGGCACTTTACAGCAGCTTGGTGCGCGCGCATATGCGCGGGACAAAAACGTGTTTCCCGCGCATATGTGCCCCGACGCGCGCCTGTCAACACAAAAATCCGCGCATCTGCTAATACAGCGCATTAATTGCTTAAGTCGGCCTCCCGACCGCCTGTGGACCGGCCCCCAAGACGATTTGACCCTCAGATCAGAGTCGTCTCTGCAAATTCGGCGAATTAAATGACTTAAGTGAACCCTAAACAGGTCCGTGTTTACACCGGAAGCTAGTTACATGACCGCCTGGAAAATGCTATAAATAGACGTGAAGACTCATTGTTTCAGCAGAGAATCCGAAGCAGAGTTACGCTGTCCAGATGAATCAGAGCCTAGCCTTTGACAATCAGTTCATCAACTGTGTAATCCAGAGTTCTCTCACCACTCATTTCTGTTCTGTTCATTTTGTAAGGAAGGCATTTCGTTGAGGATTTCCGAAGGACCTTCCGCTGGAGGGAAGAGGAACCATTATCCCTTTCTTCAGCGTGTGCTATGGTTTTAGCTAATAGATCAAGCCTTGAAACCATTGATGACTCCCTTGTTTCATATTTGACGTTTTTGTTTATTTTTGAATTGTTATTTGCTCTCAGTTGTTAGTTAGATTGTATTTAAATTTTGTTTTCTGTTAACCCTTTTTGCTCCATAGCTCATCCTGTTCTGCCTTGCTGAGCCCAACAGGGCATGCTAGTGCTCCCATTTTTGCTCACCCGGCGACGATTCGAGCAAGAACAGACTGGCGACTCCACTGGGGAGTTAAGGTATTAAATACTCTTTCAATTGTGTTCAATTCGCTTTCCTTTTGTCGTTTTTAACTTGCAGGGATTCAAACCGGCTTTCGCCGACCTGTTACCCGGTCGATTCACAGCAGAATCGAGAGAACCAGTGTGTTTTCTCAAACGCGCAGGTACGTCACCCCACAGACGCGCGCATGCGCTTTGGCTTTTTCATACAGTCCGCGCGCACACGCGCACCTGTCCAAGTTAACAACCGCGCATTTGACCAAAATTTTTCATTGTAAGGTTTTGATGTGGGGAAAGTCAGTTTTCCTTTTTCAGCAATGATGTATGTATGATTTAAACACTGCACAACTTAGGCCCCTCAACTTATAAAGGGGATAGTCAAACATAGGCACTTAGGAGGATTAAAATCATTTTTCCCTTATTTTTATTTCTGCCACGTGGATGGCTTGTTTTGATTCATAATTTAAGTGGAACATAAAATCACATCTAAACTCACATTCGGGACTAGAAGTCGCAAGTAAACAATCTTAAGTATGCTCTTCTCTCGCGCCCTCAGGCGACCTTGAGAATCAGAAAAAGATTGCGAAAACGATCTCATCTCCCTTTAACAAAAAAATTTCAAAACTTTTAGGAGAGGACAAACGACTCTTTTTGAGACCCCTCTTAGTTTCATTTTTCAAACACATTCTTGTAACGGGCCCATACATGCCCATATGTCAACAAAACTAGAATAGTGTTTGAATTTCTGCTTTCTTAGATCAGAAAACTAGGAGAGTTTAAAAGGTTTGTAACGGGCCCACACATGCCCACATGTTCAATCTAGGATAGTTTCCTGCTTTTTCTAGATTAACTCACACATAGGGAGTTAAAGGATAGTAACCGACCACAATGTCCACATGCTAGTCTCCTAGGGCTTTTAAAATTCCGCAAGGTTGTACCAATGACATCTAGTTGATTTAGGTAATCAAACTCTTGTAAAGGACCAAGCGATGTCCACATGCTGCAAGGTGACATCTAAATAACT